>PYST01000367.1:0-36701 GCA_003049485.1 Ophioceras dolichostomum | reverse complement strand
CAAGGCCCATCCGAAGTCGAGGGGTTGGGGTGCAGGGCAGAAAAATGTCCCGGAAGGTGGTTTGTCCCGGAAGGTGGTAGATTACGTTATTAGTTTTACCAGTTTCCGTTGTAAATAGGTAGCTGAACGTGTGCCTTTTTAAAAAGGGCGCACCTGGCTAATATACAACGCTCTCTCTTTTCTTGTTGTACGTGGCTATTCTACGCGTCACAGTTCCACTTGAAGTTGGGCGTTCAGGTCCTATGAACTCTTCAAATTTCGGCGCGGTCTTCGTGCACCTGTGCCCGGATTTGACCTTTGCCACCCCGCCGCGGCTGGCTCACGACTGCTGCTGGCTCACGACCGCTGCGCAACGCGGCGCTGCGTGTTGCGTCTCTTAAAGTTTGCCACCTCTTGCGCACCACCTTCCGCGCACTACCTCTCGCGCACAACCACCGACCGTAAATTGCCTGATCTGTCTTTTGCCTCCCGAATTTCCTTCCGAGGAAGTCCAACTCTCCACCTCGAGTTATCTGCTCAATTGACCACAGGATAATTTTGGCACAATTCTCTACATTCTGTCTCTCTGCATTCTGTCTCTCTGCATTCCGTCTCTCTGCATTCCGTTTCTCTGCATTCTGTCTTTCCACATTCTGTCCTCTCCATCCTGCGCCGCGCTAGCCTAACGCTTGAGCTGTTTTATGTGCTTGGATTTGTGACGAGAGCTTAACTTAATTTTGAGGTTAATCGTGTAGCTGAAAAAATTGATGATAGGCCTAACACTAATGGAAACAATGTTCGCCTAGCTACCTACCGAGAATTCCACGTACCCGTGAGCACGAGAACTATGGCGCCACTCCCAACGATCCAGGTCCCTGTTGAAGCCACTGAGCCACTCCTGGTAGGTCGCGCTGAGCCTCATCACCTACCCAACCTTGAAGAGAAGAAGTGCCCCTCGATAGAAGCTACCAACCACAACGACGGCGGGCCGGCGGAGCAGCGCGTCCGGCTGGACCCGTGCCGCATGGTTAGCCTCTACGACCCGGCGCTCAGGAGCCTAGCCGACTAGAACCACGGCGGCATCTGGGGCAACGCCACCTTCCAGAACGGCTAGGGCCTGCGGGCGGGGCACCGCCTCCTGAACATCGACGACACCGACGCGGCTACCGTCCGGTCCTGGCTGACGGACATCACCAGCCCGTCAGCGCAGGCCAACTGCTTGGGCGTCGACTGGATTGCCTTAGCGACGACCATAGCCGTGCACCACGGCGCGCGCGCCCGCGAGATCGGCGCCATGTTCGCGTCGTGGCTGCGCGAGATGCGCGAGGACGCTATCACTATCGCCACCAAGGTGCATGAGCTCACGCACGCGGTGCTCGCGGTGTATCTCGAGTACCATGTGCACGACGACGAGGGGAGCACCACCAGCCTCACGCCCAAGGAGCAGACGATCAGGCGGTGCGCCAGGTCATACCTGGACGGGGTGGCGATGGCGAGCCCAGTAGCCATGGCTTCTCGGCAGGAAGACCTGCTACGACGCAGCTTCGCTGTCGTGACCAACAGGCTGTGCAGTTGGGAGTGGGACCTGTTCGAGTGGGCCGACTCCGTGACGACGAACTATCTCTCGACAGCCAAAGAGGAGGACGTCTCGGCCTCCCATGACACGCTGATGGATGATATCGCCTTGCACGCGCATGCCACCGAAACGATGCTGAAGTGGATCGGCTGGGACTCCTGGCTGCGGTGCGATCGGCAGTGCGCCTTTGATGTGAGTCGAGTTTCCTTTCCTTTTCACCTACCACACAACACAAGGCCCTTCCCTCCCGCCCTCCCCCTCTCCCTCTCCCTTTCTCCTCCGCACACCACTCACTCGGCTCTCACCTCACCCTCCTCGCTCGCCACCCACATCTCTGATCTGCAACAACAACATTAACGGGCCTTCGGCCTCATGCTTATTTTTTCCTTCAACGCAAAAAAAACCAAAAAAAACAAGAACTCTGCGCCATCCCGACCTGGCCCGTCGTCTACGCCCCCGGTCTGCCGCAGGGCGGCATCTTCGCGAACGCCACCCCCAAGCTGTCCGACGAGCGGACCCGCGAATTCTGGAGGCCCAGGTAGATAGACCGCTCGGACTTCGACCGGGGAGGCGGGCGCGGGCGGGAGCCGAGGTTTCAGTTCCCTGATGTTCCGCCGCTGCCATAGGTACCTAGGTAGGTAGGTGCCTAGGGAGTCACCCAAGTCACAAGTTGTCGTCTTGGAAGAGGAGGAGGAATATATGGGCGGGTCGCGTGATCGGTATTTCTTCGGTGTTTTTGACGTTCTGCTCGCTTTTTATTCCTGTTTGTTGGAGAAATCTGTATGGCGTGCACTGGGAGGAGTTTACTTACTGGTCTCATGGGGGAAACGCCAGTGGTAGTTAAGCTGACTTGTAACTGCTAGCCTTGCGAAGAATAATGAAAAGAGAAAATGATGGGCTGAAATGAAATGAAAGTATGGATTCCCTTTTCTCTCTGGTTGCCTGTTCCCCCCGCCACTCAAAAATGCGTGTGTTGGTGTTCCCAGTGACAGTCCTGATGCTCCCTTACGAGATCTTCATCAGTCCACCCTAGAAGAAAGTTGGATCGTTAAATTCCCCGTCCCACTCCCCCACGATGATCTTGCCGTCTTCGGCGAGAGAGAACGAGCCTTCAAGAGGGGCCGACGGCTCCTCAAGCGGAGTCAACCTCCGTGCAGCCTCGCTCTCACCGCCGCGGAACGATTTCAGCGACTTCAGCTGGAAGTTACGGAACGCCCTGGCCAGTCGACGGCAGGTTTCTGCGTCGGAGATGCCGATTTCCTGGCCCAGCTCAGAACCGAGCTGGTCCTCCTCGGACGGGGAGAGTGGGCGCTGGAGGTATGAGGCGAAGTCTGATAACGACTCGTTCGAGGGCATCGGCGGGTCCCCGTCTGGACGCGGTATAGGGGCCCGGGCTTCCTCCTCTGTGTCGTAGTCTATTTGCGTACGTGGAGAATGGCATGAGTAAAGGCTCAGCCATTGGATCGTGATTCACCGAAGAATGTTTGGCTGTACGAGTGAGGAAGGGGGCAATGCACTGATGCTCACAAGGAGAGGGTATATCATCCTCTTCGACGTCGGGGAATATATCCCGAAACAACGCTCGCCATTTCTGCTCCTCGGTCAGATTCTCCCTGCCTTTGCCCTGGTTGCGTCGCTCGAGCTTGTGCCTAAGCTCGAGGCTGATGAAGCCCTCTCGGGCAACCGGCTTCTTATATTCGCACGCCACTGGTGCGTGTTGATGCTTTACCAGTGAAGCCTCGGACTTAAGATCGTCTTGACACCGAGGGCAGGTGTACTTAGGAGGGGCGTGATGTCGGAGGATGTGCTCTCTAGGCCGGAGCCGGGGGGAGTTAGCGCCGTTAGGACGAGGACAGGACATAGAAGGTAAACACCTTACTTCAGTCGATGGAATCCCCGGAAGCCCGGTCCGGAACATCCTCGGCTCCACGTGCGGAACGTCTTGGGGCTGGCCTGGTAGTGTGTACAGGCAAGTCGGCGCTGTTGAGGATCGGTCAGGTCTTGCGTAGGTTCGACGCATCCCCCGCTCTGCAGTGGGAACCTCTGGGGCTTTCTCTTATGGAATGGGCAGGCGAATAGGCCCGGGTCCCGAATTCTCTGGACCTTGACGATGGGCTCGTCGTCCGTAGTACACAGCTCCTCTCTGTCCTCAGCAGGCAGCAGCTTCCTCTTCCCTGGCTGCGAGTCCGTTGTCTCAGCGAATGGTCTCCGCTAGGGGGACCACGACATGAACCGAGGGAATGCCAGAAGAGGCCAAGGTCTACTGTTGCAGCTGTTTTGAGCAAGACTCGTTGGTCGCCATCCGGCCTCTGACGCGCGGTGGGGGCTACCCGTATCTAGGTCGAGAAACTCAATCCCGCTCACCGGTGTAGAAGACTGCTGGAGACTATGGCCAGCCGTGAAGAACGTTGTATTGCCGTCGGCCAAGTCCTGATAGCTCTGATGAGGGCTTCCATATTCCGAATGCTCCATGAAAAACATTCCCTCGAAGGAAGTCGCCATGGTCCAAGCACTCATATATGGCTTGCCATTCGGTAGCTTCCTAGCGACAATCTCGTCGTTAGTAGCACGCAGAATTCGGCCGGGTTCGTCGAATAGCGTGTGAATTGTGGCGGTGCTTCAGGTTGTCAGCAGAGCGAGAGTTGGCGGTTTGGCATCATCTATCAATCCGTTCTGGCCGGGAACTGAACGTCACGTACCAGTTAGCTCACAAACAGCTCGGAAGTCGATTCCTGAGGCTCGACCGATGTAGTTCTCGTGAGAGAATGGCCAGACAGAGGGTGCATATGATGGATGGAACTGCCCGTGTCTCTGGATTTATTTGTGCTGGCGCCTTTACGTTTTGGGGGCATGAAAATATTGAGGCGAAGGACGGACGAATAAGAGCACTACCTGCAAGCCACAATGCGTATTTGCGCGCTGCGTGGAGACGAGGGGCAGCATATGGGAGAGCATTTGGACCACTCATATACACCAGTTAAACTCGCATATGAGGGCGACGTGAATAGGTACCTACCAGGTACCAGGTAGGTACCTAGGTCGGCAGCGCTGATGCCCACGTCATGACATCCAAGCGCAAACACTCAGACATTCATCAAAATACATGCAGCAGGGCGACCCCGTCGCAAGATGCGGCACAGGGGAGCGCCCGCGCTGCGTTTAATATAACAGAACCCAAGCGGTTGGTTCTGCTGCGGGCATCGGCTGCACTGGGACGTTCCCGCCACACCTTGGTTGGGGAAACTGGAGAAACAGCTGCCCAGACCGCACGCGGCAACTCGACGCGGGCTTGGCTCGGCTTCGGCACGCTGGACCCGGATCGGAGATATCGACGCCCCCCAGCGAGCTTCCCACGAGCTCCCAGCTGAGCCCAGAGACGACACAGGGACAACTGCCGAGGCTTGGCGAGACGACGCTAGCGGCGCAGGGCGGCGGCGGCGGCGCTTATGGCCGACAGAAAGATGCAACGCACCGGCGAGTCTTTTCTCGCGGATTTCTAATGGAATAACTCAGATAAAGCACTTACCTCACGCTCCAATCTCCTTTGCTCGCTCGCGAACGCAGCTCAACTTGTAGCTCAAGCTGGGGCACACCGAAACAGCCACAATGGCGGCCTTCACGATCCCCTCTGTCACCATCCTCAACCCCGCATCATGGCCCCTCTACACCTGGCTCTCACTAATCTTCGCTATCCCCGCACTGACGGTCCTCCACGACCTCATCCTCTGGCACCGCATGCCGCCCGGCCCGCGGCCCCTCCCCTTCATCGGCAACAAGCTCCAGCTCCCCTCGCGCCAGCTTTGGGTGACGTTCGAGGCGTGGTCCAAGACCTACGGCCCGATCTTCACGATCTGGATCGGCCGCCGCCCGACGGTCGTCGTCTCCGACCCGGCCATCGCGTCGGACCTCCTCGAGTCCCGCAGCAGCAAGTACTCGTCGCGCCCGCGCATGGTCGCCATGGGCGAGATCCTGTGGGACGGCGCCACGGTGCTGGTGCAGCCCTACGGGAAGGCGTGGAGCGCGCGCCGCAAGCTGCTGCACATGGCGCTGACGCCCCGCGCGCTGCGGCTGTACAAGCCCGTGCAGGAGGCAGAGGCGTCGCGGCTGGCGGCGAGGCTCTTGTCGGACCCCACGAGCTGGGTGGGACATCTTGAGACGTTCACGAGCAGCGTCGTATTCTGCGTCGCGTACGGGCACCGCATCGACTCGCTCGACGCGGCCGTGATCAGGCAGCGGTTCGAGTTCATGCAGTACTCCGCCTCGCTCAACGTGCCGGGAAAATACCTCGTCGAGAGCTTCCCGGTGCTGAAGTACGTCCCCGACTGGCTGGCGCCGTGGAAGCGCGAGATCAAGGAGCACGGCCGGCGGGAGGCCGCCGCGAATATGGCGCTCGTGGACGTCGTGCGGCGGGACATGGCGCGCGCCGCCGCTGGGGGGAAGCACAGCGTGCCGGATTCGTTGTGCAAGATGCTGCTCGAGCTGAGAGAGACGTCCGAGATCCCACTGTCCGACCGCGACTTCTCCTTCATCCCGGCCTCTCTCTTTGGCGCGGGCTCCGACACGACGGCGTCGACGCTCTGTTCCGCCTTCCTCGCGCTCGTGACTCATCCTGAGACGCTGCACGCCGCGCACGCCGAGCTCGACGCCGTGATCGGTCTCGACCGCACCCCGACCTTCGCGGACGAGCCGAAGCTGCCCTATATCCGAGCGCTCGTCAAGGAGGTGCTCCGCTGGCGACCTGTTGCAGTGCTGGGCGGCACGCCGCACGCCTCGACCGAGGACGACGTGTACCGCGGCTATTTTATTCCTTCTGGCACGACGGTGCTCGGGAACTCGTGGGCGATCAACCTCAACGAGGAGTACTACCCCGATCCGCACCGTTTTCACCCGTCAAGGTTCTTGGATGAGAACTTAGCCGCTATCGCCGCGGATTGGACGCGACAGCAGCGCGACGATGTAGTAATGGCGAAGTCTGGTATGGGAAAGACGAAGGCGATGACGAAGCCACACCCTTCGAAGACGGGACACTCCTCCTTCGGATGGGGCAGACGCATCTGCCCCGGCGCCAACCTCGCAGCCAACTCCTTGTTCGTCGCGCTGGCGAAGCTGCTTTGGGCGTACGATATCTTGCCGGTCCTCGGACAGGTCTACGACACGTTCGCGTACACGGAGGGGTTCAACATTCGTCCGCAGAAGTTCGAGTGCGTGATCAGCGTGCGCAGCGAGGCGCACCGGAGGGTTCTTGTGGAGGAGGCGAAGGAGGCGGAGAGGTTTTTGGAGAAGTTCGAGGCGTTTGGGGATGAGAGGTATGGAAACTGAGGCTTGGAGGTTCTGAGGTTGAATATGAGGAGAGGCCCTGGCATGTAGATCGATGGTTGCGAGTCGAGTTTGTGGGCCGGTGGGCTTCGAGGTATCTACTGTCTTCTTGGACTGGCCGATAGATGGATAGGTTAGTAGTAGTAGCAAGGGAACTACGTAGATGTTATAATAAGGGGCCAGGAACAAACGCACAATGACCACCTACGGAGGTCGTGGAAGGTATCGAGACGGAGGAGGTAGGGTTAATGAAAATGCTCCAACGTATGGAGAGCCGCCACAACGGAACGAATAGGCACCGCCTAAATAATCAAGGCAGGTAGCGACAGCCGCGTACGGCCTCAACTGTCGTAATAAGAAGAGCAGACAATGGTCAAATCATCCATTCAATCATGTCAGCTACAAAAAGAACGTAATGAATGAACAGATCGAAGAGATAGGCAAAAAGGAAATAGGGAAGGGGAAGGAACAACAAAAGGCGTGGGTTATCCATCGGGAGGGCGCGGCTTGGAGGATGGAAAGCAAGATGATGTGCTTAGGAAGGACGATGTACAGATTCCTAGATGTAGATGTAGTTGAGGAGAAGAGGGAAAAGATAGGACGGTATTACAGATTCATAGATGTGGTTTGGGAGAAGAGGGGAAGCGGCTGGAAGGCTCGGGAAGATCCGTGGGGTCAAGCCCTAGCGTCCGGGAGCTGGGGAAGGTGCCATCTTCCCCAGGTGCCCTAGGTGTAGGGTAGGAGGGAGAGGTCGAGGTTGTGGGCCCACGCCGTGCGTTCCCATTTTGTTGCCTGCCCACCGTGCAGCCTTCTGCTTTGAATATTTTCAACCCACACAAAATAGCAACCTACTACCTCAAAACCAACGGAGATTCTGGCTTTGTTATGGCCACCGCGCTCGCTAACCAGACAAACGCGCGCGACCCGGAACGAATCGAGAACGGCCTGTCACTGAGAACATGAGAGGTAAGCACCGAAAGATTGAGTCGCGCTGGCCTCTTCCATTGACTGACTTGCCCATTGTCTGTTATTGCTCACCAGGCCAGGTACGGGAACGGGCTTGCTTATCAGCACGCCAGCGTGACAGAGCTCTCCTCCTTGCTCAATAGGTATGTTGACTTGACCAGACCGCCAGAGGCAAAGCAGGCCTAACACCCCTCGGAGGTGACCAGGTGCGAAAGCATCGTTCTTCTTCCCTAGCCTAACCCCAAACACCTATCGACCCGCCCATTTCGCCGCTTCCATCAGACAAGTGCTTCGACCTATCACAGCATCCGCCATTTAATACTAGTGTATCGAATCGTGAAGCAGAAAAGAGAACCCTGCCTCGGCCCCCCACCGTCGCGTCCGCTTTCAGTTGCTTTGCCGCGAAAAAACCCACATCCAGGTGAAGGAATATTAACCTGCTTCCCTTTCACCCTGCGGGTATGCAAAGAAGCCCTTTGAAACGGAACTTCCCTAGTAGTACATATGTCCAACCTTCCCCACTTTCGGTTCCTTCCAAGTTCTCATTGAATTACTAGGACTATTTGCTAACTCCGACTCTCTCTCCTTCTCCTCGCTTCCCCGTACCGCGAAGTAGTCTGTGACCTTGCGGCCGAACATGGATGGTGTGTTTGCCATCGAGCCACGGCGTCGGTGCGAGTGTGATGAAGGAATTGGGTTAGCTCCCGTTCGTGGCTGGCCCGGAGCTGTTGGCCATCGAGAGGACACCTACTCCAACGTGCTTGAGGTTTTCTGACCTCTCTCTTCTCTTCCTTCTAGTATACTGGAAGAGCCAGGGCGGGGCAATTTGCCCTTCGTGGCGGGCGCCACCCCCGGCGCTCCGTTCTCTGCCGTGTCGAGAAGCAGCATTTTGGGATCGGGACAATTCTGGCCCGGCTCAAGAATGCCCCATCTGGACGAATTGGACCCCGAGTTTTCTAGCGAGACGATTTGGAGTAGAGGTAAGCTACTGGTCCTATATGCAGAGATTTGGTCACCGTCTCTTTTTTTGATACTAACGCCCTACAATTTGCAGCAGCTAGACCAATGGTGTAGCTCTTCAGCCGGGGAATTATAGACTAGAATTCTGTAAATCATCGAATCTTTGAACGCCCGTTGTGCTCGCCCGAATTCTGGCGCATTGTTATGGGCATTTGAATATCATGCCACCCCTCACCTGGTCGGTATAGGTATTACCAGGAACACTAAGTGACCGGAGACAGTGAGTGTAGCGGACATCCCCGAATGTCTTCGCTTTGCCAAGTCTCGTGTGCCAAGAGCTGACCAGCAATCTAGAGATAAACCAGCAGGAATCTCGGTCGCAGCGAGGCCTGGTGGGCGACGCGGTGGTACCCGGCCACGAGAAGCCGCTCCCTCCCCAGCGAGAGCGAGAGGCGACGAGAGCGGCCTTACGAGGAGCAAGTTTGGTCTTTCTTCCGGGGGCCGCCGTCCTGCTAGAAAGGATCGGAAGAGGAAGGGATAGAGCGGGAGAGGTTGAGGAAGGGATGGTGTCGGTGATGAGCACTGGCAGGGTACAGAGGAGGCAAACTCTATTCGAAGCCAAGCAAGCGTGTGAAGTTCATATTACGCCACAAATAGTATTGTCGAGAGACAGTGAGCCGTCTAAATGTACCGAAGAAAATGTTACAGCGCAGCATACACAAATAATATCATCCTGCCGTTCCCCTCGAAGTACCTAGGTATACCAAAAGAGACCAATTAATGATGGTGATGAGAACGAACTATGCACACCATCACCACCAACATCCAGCCAACCAGCCAGTCAGCCAGTATCCAAACACAGCCCCTGCCCGACAGCCCACCTAAACAGGCATCCACCCAATCCTCGTCATAGGCCAATGGATCCAAAGCCTCTCGCTCGGCTTCAGCGCATGCCACACCCCCGAGATCAGGTGCTCCGGCCACCCCTTCACCAGCCAGACCAGGTCCAGCACGCGCAGCAGCACGGCGAAGTGGGCGAAGATCGCCAGCGCCACGGGCCTCCTCACCCGCACGAGCGCCACGAACTCGTCCGACACGTGGTACATCCACCCGAAGATGACCACTGCCCCGCGATGGCGCGGGTTCCCGTCCGGGTCGAACACGGTGACATAGCTGGCCGCCAGCTCCGCGAGCGCGCCGCCGTACACGGCCCTGTCCGGGTCGCCGGGCCGCGTGCCCTGCAGGATGACGTCCCGCAGGTCGCGCATCGGCTCGCGGCGGTCGACTAGCTCGCCGCCTAGGCGGCAGCCGTCGTCGTCGTCGTCTTCGTCTTCGTCTTCGTCGTGTTCGCTGCGACCAATGACGACGGCGGGGATCCGGTCCCCACCCTCGGCCGCGGCGTCCGCGCTGCTGCCGATGTTGCCGCCGCCGCCGCTAGTGCTGCTGCTGCTGATATCCTTCTTGCCATCCTCTTTTTTCAGGGACGACGGCACGACGCCGCCGCTGCCCTTCGCGCTCGCGGCAGCGGTGCTCTGTCTCACAGGCCGCAGCACGTCGTCGACGCCCTCCGGGTCCGCGTCGGGCCCGAACATCTGATCCATCAGAGATCTAGAAAGCTCCTCGGCCGTCTTGGCGTCCGCGCCGAAGTTGGTGCGGAGCGCTTCCTGCGTCGCGCGGTTGACGAAGCGGAGGCCGCGGAAGAAGACGAACCACTCCTCGCTGCTGTGCGTCGTCTTCTTCCCCGGAACTGCCCCTGTTGCTGCATCAGCTCCTCCGCTGCTACTTCCAGGGCGGATTTTAGGAGCAGAGGTTTCGTCGTCGTCCGGCGGCTCGGCGGCGTCGAACCACAGGAAGCTCCCCGGCTGGGGGCCGCGGGCGAAGATGTACAGACAAGTCAGGCTGGTGTACACGTGCAGGGCGTCGCTGTTGTCGGCGTTGATCTCGGCGAGGAGCGGGGTGGCGATGCGGAGGGCGCGGTCCCAGTGCTCGTCGACGCGGGCCTGCAGCATGGCGGCGCGGGACGTTGACGCGTCGGTGTTTGCGCTGCCGCTGCTGGTGCTTCCGGCGGTGCCGGCGGTATTGCTGTTGTTGCTGCCGCTGCTGTTGCTCAGACGGGCCATGTCCAGGCCCGCGAAGCCGAGGATCGCGTGCAGGACCACGGGGTGCTTGAACGCGGTCCGGGGTGCCTCGATGGCCCAGAAGCGCTGGATCGTCTTGGTGTCGCCCAGCGTCGTGGCGGTGAAGGTGCAGAAGTGGTGGAAGAGCTCGAGGTCGACCATATCGAGCGTTGGGGGCAACGCTGGCGGTGCTTTCGTTGTCGCGGCGGTAGCGCTTCCGATGGTTGGCGAGGGAGACGGAAGGAAGGTCCGGGCAGGTGGGAGAGAAGGCGCAGGGGTTGTGGTGCTGGCTGCTGATGCTACCGATCCGGCGTAGTGATAGGCCGAGCCTGCTGAGATGGGACTAGGCGAGCTAAGCGGGATGGCGGGGCTGATAGGCTGCGGCAACGGCAGCTGATGATGAGCCGCTCCAACTCCCCATTGCGGCAAGGGCAGCGGCAGGAGAGAGGATGGAGTCCCACCAGGAAGGCCGAACCCCGGGACTGAGGGCCGAGAAGCAGATGATGGTGAAAACGGATGGCCAGCGGACGAGATGGACGGGAGAGACATGGGCATAGTCGAGAGGCCAGCGGAGGACGAGGCTGCAGGGCCTACTGGCGAGGGCGCTTGGCTCAGGCTGCAGATCAAGCCTCGCCTTACACAATGTGAGCAGTTCGGCCGCACTTCATCGCACTGTATTTGGGTGCGACCGGTCAGCTTTCGCCCTACGGACACAAGCCTGGTTGGCCCAGGAGGATTCAGATTGGCATCGCGCGTGGTGGTGTGCTCACCTTTATCCTCCTTCTTTTACAGAAGGTGCAGCCAAATCGAGACTTGAAGTGCGTCCTACGTCGCGCTAGCTGTATCCCTTGATGATAGCCGGGGCCGTCGTTCCCGGCGCCCATTGGCGAAGCCATCGTTCCCAGACAGGGCAACGTCGGCAGCCGCCGCGCCTAGCCTCCTTCGACTCTGCCTGGAAGTGATGGCGTGGTCAGCGCTGATTCGTCCCCGGGAAACCATCGCAAAGCACGTTTTTACAACGTACAGCTCATGCGACAGGAAAACGGGTTAGTCGTGATTTGCGTTTTTGCTCTCTTCCAACCCAGGGGAACGGGCGACGATTAAGGTCTTCGTTGATGCGGGGGTACGCTGTGCCGACGCGTAAAACGTATGGCGTACATCTGCAAGTCCCGTGCCTTCAGAATCCACGTGCCTTGTGGGGTCAAGCCTGTAATGAGATGGATTTAGTGGCTGAGGGGCAGTAAAATTTCCCGCCAGCCCGGTGTCTGGCGCCTCACCAGATCTCCCACCCAGAGATCGACCTAACGAAACCAACCCTGTGGGCTGGCAGGAAAAGATGACTGGAAGCTGTGGGCTAGGTATAGCGGCTTCAGAAGACAATCGTCACAAGCCAAAGCATCCCGACCGGAATCTATGCACACGCATCTCAAGCGGTTAGCTTTGCTGCCCGATTATTGAAACAGCTTCAGCTTACGTGAGGGGTGCCATCGAGCAATTCAGGATGGTACGCAGGATTGGACATGGAGAAGTGATGGCCGGAGCCTCGAAACACAGGAACACACCGGGTAATTACCAAAGATTCGCCAGACGGGACACATCTTAGCGTGCCGTTCGTTTTCGAGCTTGTTTCTTGCCGCTCTTCTCCCGTCCCGTCCCGTCTCGCAACCGGGCGGACGTCCATCATCAACATCATCAGCAGAATTCGGAGAAACAAGAGTCCGGGAGAGGGGGGTGTTGGGGAGCCGGAGAGAAACGAAACGAGGGAAACAAGGGGAGATCATCCATTGATGACAGTGGGCCTCCGACCGTGGGCGAGAGAGGAACGTTGTCTTCCGCGTGGACACAATCTTTTCAACCGCAATCCGACCGCAGTCATCCCCTTGGATCATTGGATGACGTCTCGGCTGCGCTGCCCGAGATTTGGGAACGCTGAAAGAAACATCAAAGAACAAAAGAACATTGTGAGGTAGGATCAAATCTGAGGTGAGTGCCCGTCTTTCCTCACCCTTCCCTGGGCGACCCCTCACGCGGGACCCGGCGATGGTGCCCCGGGAAATTTAATAATAATTTGTTCTAGAAAACAACTGGGCCGCACGAAGCGACGCCCCCCGCAACCCGAGAAGGCTTCTCTTTGTTCTTCGGCCGTTCTTTGGCGAGTCTCCTCACCGCCACCTGGAAACCCGTTGGAAGCTGTGGAGACCTTCCTTGCCAATCTCTCTCTCCCCCTTCCCTAGCTCTCTCTTCTATCGGACGTCAGCTTGGACCTCACGGTCATCGCTATCACCAACGGCGGCGTCCTTTTGGCGGGGAGACAACGAGGACCTTTCCGCGTTTGAACAGCCAAGAGCCGGTGAAGAAGCGAAGCCGCGAAGAATATTCCCCCAACCTCCTTCCAGCCTTTCCATGCCTGCCGGCGAGCAACGTGTCTATCAAGTCCCCAAGGTTGCATTGTCCTTCTCGTTTCTGTTATCGGAGGGACTAACGCACGCACGCATCACTCGATCCTTCTCAACCAGCCCCCCGGTGCTATAGACGCTGTCGCTATTGGCTAGGGATCTTCAGTGATGGGGCAGAAAGGGGGCATATGCCCGACATTGGGCGACATTCCCTCCCATCAACTCCCCAATCTGGGAACCCGTCCAGCCGTCCAAGACCATCGACCTGCAGTTGGTGATCAAGTCCTCCTCTTTTTCGTGCATGCTCTGCCATGCTGACATGATGCGGTGCTGCGATGTTGCAATGCCGCCAATGCTTCGGCAAGGAACCACGCAGGGAGCCACCACCCGTTTCGCTGGAGCCTGAGTGATGCACCCCCGCAGTTAAACCCCTCTGGATCTGCAAGACCTGCTGAACCGCCTGATGCGGTTCTGCCCTCCTCGCCAAAACAGTCGCCGGTCCAATGCTAGCGAATCTGTTGGCTAGTCTGCTGGCTAGTTGGTTCTTTGATGGACCAACATGCAGGAAATATTGCAAATATTTCTCCATCTCGACCAAGGTAGGGCCACACACCGAGAGCGGGTTTGATGCGACTAATTCCGCTTGCGGTGGCTCGCGGGAGGAGAAAGAGGGGAAGCACACTGGGCTCGGTCATATCTCAGATATTGAGGTGAGCATGCCCGGAGAAGACTGGACAGGAAAATCTTCGGCTAGCACCCTCGAAGAGGTCATAGGTTCGATACCGATGCGTCCGATGCGTCCGATGCGTCCACCTACCTAGCGGTGAGGTGGCAAGTTCATAGACGGACGAGAAGAGACATGGTGGGAGATGTGATGTGGGAGATGGGTCGGTCCGCCGAACCGTGCCTGCGTGCGTCACGCATCATTTCGTTGCTGATTACAAGGACCGCACACATGGAGGCTATGGAGCAGCAGCTATATCAATCCACTGGAGCGCCCGCCCATTAACCTTCTCCTCTCTCTCTCCAGGCTCCCGACTCCTCTCTTGAGCATCTGTCGTCGCCTCCACTTGCGACCCAGCCCAGCCCAGCCAGCCCGCCCTTTCAAGCTCACCCCCACAGTAGTCTACAGCCGCAGCCATCCTTAGCGCTAACAAGCGGAGACAGATGGCAGCGGTGACACTTCGGGGCGCCTGCACCGCACTGCTTGCCTTCAGTGCGGGCAGAGTAGCTGCAGCTCCCTCCTCGCAGCCATCACAGCCTCGGGCGGCCGAGGTTGAGGAAGGCTTCGCGTTGACGAACCCGACCAACAAGTATGACTATGTCGTAGTCGGATCCGGTCCGGGAGGCGGCCCACTCGCGGCCAACCTCGCCAGGGCCGGCAAGTCGGTGCTGCTGATCGAGGCGGGAGACGACCAGAGCCAGAATCTCAACTCAGCCATCCCCCAGCTGTTCCCGTTCGGCTACACCGACGCGTCCTTGAGGTGGGATTTCTTCGTGCGGCACTACAGCGACGACGCCCGTACGCTGCGCAACAACCAACTGGTGTGGCAGCTCCCCGATGGCCAGTTCTGGGTCGGCCCCGGTACGCAGGCTCCGGCCAACGCCACCATGCTGGGTATCTACTACCCCAGAGGCGGCACTCTTGGTGGCAGCTCTGCCAACAACGCCATGGGTACCGTTCTCCCCAGCGATAAAGACTGGCAGTACGTGGCGGACTTGACGGGCGATTCTTCGTGGAGGTGAGTTTGGCGAGCTTCCGCTTTCCCTTTCTCAGGCCGCCTGAGTACAGGTATCTACGAGGGCAAGACAGCCAAAACAAGGACGCGAAGCTAATTACGAACGACCCGGCGCAGTCCTACAGCCATGCGCGGGATATTCAAGAAGATCGAGAGGAATCACTACCTGCCAGCTGGCACGGCCGGACACGGCTTCAGCGGCTGGATGGACACGAACCAGGGCAACGCGTCCGGCTGGGCGCCGTACACCAACCAGCTAAAGGTCCTGGGCGCCCTCGCCGGCAGCCTCGGACAGAACGGGAGCGACATCCTCAACATCCTCGGCCAGGACATCAACCCGCTCTCCACCACCCGCGACACCACCACAGGCCTGTACGACTCCGCGCTGCACGTCACGGCCGAGTGGCGACGTTTCAGCTCCCGCGACTACGTCCTCGAGACTGCCAACGCCACGACCGCCTCCGGCCGCAAGAAGTACCCGCTGTACCTCTCCCTCAACACCCTCGCCACCAAGGTCCTCTTCCAGACCTCCTCGGGCAGCAAGCCCAAAGCCACGGGCGTCGCCTACCTCCAAGGCTCGAGCCTCTACAAAGCCGACCCGCAGTACAACCCCGCCGCCTCCGGCACCTCCGGCACGGCCAAGGTCAACAAGGAGGTCATCATCGCCGGCGGCGTCTTCAACTCGCCCCAGCTCCTCAAGCTCTCTGGCGTGGGCCCCGCCGCCGAGCTGACCGCGCTCAACATCCCCGTCGTCGTCAACCTGCCCGGCGTGGGCACGAACCTGCAGGAGAACTACGAAGTCCCCGTCGTGGCCACCTTCAACGACACCTTCGCCATCCCGACCGACCCGAACGCGCCCGTCTGCACGTTCGGCGCGCCAGGCGACCCCTGCGTCGCCCTGTGGCGCCAGGGCCAGGGCCCCTACATGTCGTTCGGCAACCTGAACGGCGCGTTCCGCAAGACCGCCTACCCGAACCAGGCGTCCAACCGCGACCACTTCTTCACCGGCGGCACGTTCGCCATCAGGGGGTTCCGCCCCCCCTCTGCCAACGCCCCGTCCTTCGATGGGCCCAACACCTTCGCCCTCTCGACCGTCAAGATGAACACCGTCAACCGCGCCGGCACCGTCAAGCTCCGCAGCGCCGACCCGCGCGACACGCCGCTGATCAACTTCGGCTTCTTCTCCGACGGCACCGCGTCGGCCCCCTCGCGCGACCTGCTCGCGATCGGCGACACGATAAAATGGGCCCGTCGCACGTTCGCGTCCGTGACGGGTTCTTTAAGCCCCGTGACGCCCATGGAGCCGCCCTGCGCCAGTGCCCCTGCGGCGGACGGCAGCTGCGATGACGAGGTCGACAGGCAATGGGTGATGGACCAGGCGTTCGGGCACCACGCCACCAGCACGTGCGCGATCGGCGCGGACGGCGACGGGATGGCCGTGCTGGACGGGAGGTTCCGCGTCAGGGGCACGAAGGGGCTGAGAGTCGTGGACGCGAGCGCGTTCCCGAGGATTCCGGGCGCGTTTCCCGTGTTGCCGGTTTTTATGATTAGCGAGAAGGCGAGCGCGGTTGTGCTTGCTGATGCTTAATTTGGGTAATGCTTTTTTATGATGGTGCAGATCACCTACCCGCATCTACATAGTATTTTGGTACAGTTACTTGCCGAGGTACCAGGCATCTTAGGTAGGTAGGTAATTATTAGCATAGGCAGGTGAGCAGTGTGGGAGTGTGTTAAGGCTTCCTTTTCCCGAGATGGAATACGACCTTTAATGACAGTTCATTGAACTCCATTGTTCAAATGCCTAGCTTGTCGCATCGTGCTGGGCTATGGGAGGTTACGCAAACCCCGGTAGCTGCACCCAGAAAATGGAGAATGGGTCCTCGGACACGGCACTAGCAAGACTGATGATCAGATCTTGATGATCCTTCGCTTTCTTACCAGCCGCCGACCTACCGAGGGTTGCATCTATCGTGACACCGACATGCCACCGTAAACGAAGTTAAATTTAGAGGACCTCGCTGCGTGCAGTGTATATATGAAGTCCTCTCGATCGAGCAGAGGGGCTGTTGAGCCGCAAGACGGGCGAACCTGAGATGCTGTCCTCACCTCCCGCCCCACCCATTCCGACTCGCTTGTGGCTTCACGGCAAGTGATAGAGCGATATTGAGGCTATCGAGTCGTGTCTCCGAGAGCTGAGCAAATGGGTTGGTACCTACCGACGTACAAGGCGAGCGAAGCAATGGACGTCGCTGGCTCCATATGTAGGGATGGGGTTGGGCACACGAACGAGTCACCCGAGTTCTGGCTTTGAGGGTGGACGCCCCTTCAATGCTTTCGGTCTGTTTCCATTCTGGTAAATTTCAAGGGGATCGGCCCATTGGGTGCAGGCAGGCAGGGCGGAGGTTGGAAGTGTTTCTGATGATTCAACGACGCGAGGAAGTTCCCGACTGATGGATGCCAGGCTTGAGGAGCCGCATCGTGACTCAACGCACAAGATACCACCATTTCAAGTGCTGCTGCTTGTGTCAAAGCGGATGCGTGCGTGGTCGGTTCCCAAAAGCGTCACCGATGAGAACGAGCGACGAAGCGAGAAGAGACGAAGAAGCCAAGGACAAGGACTCCAAGCCCAGAGTTAACGCGGAAAAGGCTAAGGCCAAGGCTAGCCATGTTATATGCGCTCCAAGACACGATAAGCAGGCAGTTAGGCAGGGCCTGCCAAAACTCTCGTCAGCACCTGATACTGGCGCTGAAGCAGAACAACTTGAGACGGCCCCCGGAGGATGGGGGATATGGCTGAGAACATATCTAGGAGTGGGACAGAAATCACGGAAATGTGGCCAGCAGACTGGTGAGTGGCTCCGGCGTTACGGGCCAAGGCTCGGCGACCCATAGAACGCCGACTGACAAGTCGTGCCGAGAATCTCGGCGTGCCTCGGCGTGCGGTCCGATCCGTCCAAGAACCTCCCCCTCACCGCCAACGGTCAGATATTCTTGCCTTCTTTCCCCACGGAAGAGAAGGTTCATTTCTCGGCTGAACTTCTGTCTTCCTATGCTCTAGAAGGAACCGAGACACGCACCGTCTGTCGCCTGTCAAAGATGGCAGCCAACACGCCGCCCGAGAAGGTGACTGTAGTGGACGAGGCTCCAACGCCAGACGTCGTCGAGCTTGGGGCCGCAAGTCAACCTCCCCAACCCCGGCGTCGTCATCAATGAGGAGCTCGACCACCTGGGGCGGCCCAAGCTGGCGCTCTTCTCTCGCTTCGTCCGAAGCCTCAAGACGCCCGGTTCGGCGCTACATATCATCAACGCGGCGGTGCTCGCCATCGCGATCGGCATGGCCGTGACGAACGACGACATCCCCCGGAGGCCAGTTCCCATGGCTGCGCGCCCTGCGAGTCGTCGTGCTCCCCATGATCATCACGGCCATGATTATCCCGGATACGGTGCGGCTCAAGGAGATGGCGGGCGGCGGCGCGAGCCTGGCGCGCTAGACGATCAGCTGCTACGTGGTCACGGCGTGCATCGCCATCGTGCACACCATCGTATCATCACGGATCTGGGCTGGAGGAGGCCGATGACGCGCGTGAGCGGCGACGCCCTCGGGCTGAGCGAGTTGGAGCAGGAGCTGGTCGGGGTCGTGGTGCAGATGTTCGATTCGCTCGTGCCCAAGAACATCCTCTACGAGCTCGCCAACGACGGCCTGCGCGCCATCCTGGTCACGGGCTGCGTCGTGTTGTACCTGATCAACCCGCGGGGCTCCCTCGTTAGGGCCATCGGGGAGCTCTAGGTCATCATCACGAAGGTCATCACCTCCCTGATCAAGCTCGCGCCCGTCGCTGTGTTCTTCCTCATCCTGCCCAACCTGTTCCGCCACGACATCAGCCGACATCAGCCGCAACCTCGGCGTGCTGATCGATCGGCGCGTCCGTGACGGGCATGTTCTTGCACTTGTTCATCATCATCCTCGTCTTCGTGTTCGCCGTCACTTGCAAGAACCCGTACCTGCTCTGGTTCAAGTCGTCGCTGGCCAAGCTAACCGCGTGGGGTTCGGCCTCGTCCGCCCGGCGCGCTCGCCCGTGGGATACCGAACATGGCGGCTTGCCGTTCCGCTTGGTCGCCTGATCAATATGGACGGGGTAAGTTAACTTCCTCTCCCCACCAAGAAAGTCAATGGAGGAGGACATGAAAGGAAAGCTGACTGACTGACCGACTCTTCAACCCAAAACAGAACCGCAATCTACTTCCCGATCTGCGTCGTCTTGCTCGCCCAGACCCGAGGCATGGAATCTCCCTGAACCCGGCACAGTACACCATCATCGTGCTGCTCTCGACCCTGGCGTCCATAGAGACCACGCCCATCCCCTCGTCCTCCCCCGTCCCGACCACCGCCATGATGGCCCAGTTGGTCGACGTGCCCATCACGGGCATGTACGCTATCATCGTGGCCATCGACTGGTTCGCGGACCGCTTCCGGACTGCGACCAACGTGTCGTGCGACATCTACGCTGCTGCCGTCGCGACAAAGATCACAGGCATCAAGGACGTTCCGTCTAACTCCTCCTCGAACGACGACGACGATGACGATGTCGTCGCGCGCGCACACAAGAGCGCCGGCCCGGGCGGGTACGATATCGATGGCATATCGGCGCCGCAGTTGGACAACTCGCACAGGAGGGTCTGCAGACTCGAAGACGGCGATGCCAAGTTCTTGGCCGTGCCGTGCTGTGTGCTTCGTTTGGTGGTTGAGGAGGGGCGCGGAGACGCGTCGTTTTTACTTGTCGAAGCAAGCGAACGGTCAGAGTCGAGTTGCCATTATTATTTCCAAAATCGCCGGCATCTTATCGTCCCGTCGATATCGCATTGATGTCGTCGTCATCGTTTGCGACTGTGATCACTTGCAAGAGGTTGCTGCAGAGAGCGCCGAGAGTTCTTTTGTTGGAACTGTACCCGGAGGATGGCCCCACGCTGAAGATTTTGCCGCCCACATTCCAGGGAACCTTGGGAGGTTCCTTCCTTCTAGCTTGTGCGATGGTGCACGGTACTCTCAGGTACCTCCATTTCGGTCGCTCGCTCTCGCTTTTGCTCAGCCCTGCGGACTATCTCCGTGTTCTCGCGCAATATCCAGAGTGAAAAGGTATCTTCAATTAATCGATCAGCCAATCGCGAGCTCGAACCCCCGTCCTGGTATCTTTCTCTGCCTCAAGTGTCTGGGCAAAAAAGATCATATTCAGAAGAGGCGGGGTTCCGATTTCCGGCGGAGCAGCACCTAGTGGCGCTGCGGCTGAACTTAGGTGTCTTGGCGAGCGTGGCGGCCTTCGTCACTGAATACAGGTGTTTTCTTTAGACGTGGCGTATTCTCAGCGGGCCACAGGCCTCACTGGCACACGAAGTCTAGAACGGATAAGGAGCAAGTGCTCCTATCTAGGCTCCCTCCCTTCTTCTCGTCGCCAATCGCTCAACGGGCGACGAGCGCCAAACCATCCTGCGAAAAGGGGGCGCGACGCTAAAGTTTCATTCGCGCTCAGCAGACAGGAGAGAAACCACATCGAATCAGCGTGCAGGCACCTATCGCGCATCAGGCGCGAACTTCCTTCTGTACCCCCTGAGCTTCATGATGGCTCGCACTCGAACATGCTGGTGTCGGATCCTACATAGATCTCACGGTCAGAAGAGGGTATCAGAATCCTTTTCTCGGGTCCCCATTTTTTGATGATCTGCTTTCTTCGGCTGCTGGGCGCTTCTTCCTCCCAAGGCTTGTACCAAAAGGCTTGTTTCCAATGCTTGCACGGCCCTAACGTCCAAACAAAAATCTTTCTTTTCTTTTCCTCTCCCCCTGGTCGCTTTGCCCCTCGTTGGGTCCGGGTTAAGGCGGGGGCATCTCGGGACAAGGGAAAAAAACGAGTTCATCAGCGAATCACTGCGAGCTTGACGAGAGGCTCGCTGGCTCCGTGGGCATTTTAGTGGTACGGTGCCCGAAATACTGCAAGCAGCTCCAGGGACTAGACGCAGGTTGGTGTGGCTGTGTAGCAAAGCACCAGTAGGCACCTCCCGCAAACATGAAGCTTGGGTGGAATCCATCACTGCGGGTGCCTCCGAGCTTCATTTTTTTTTCTCTATCTTCCAGTCGAATACTTGGAGTGATAGGTGACGGAGGGACCACTACAGCAAGCACCCGCACACGCACACCGCCACCACAAGTCAATGACATGCGCGACATCGACTGGTCGAGAATGGACTTCGAAGTCATTTGTGGCTGCAGGCAGGGAGCGAGGGGACCATAGGAAGGGGCAAGGAAAAGGGGGACGAAGAGCATTCGGTTTTGTTTCCTCTGCTCTGCTGAGCTCTGCTGAGCCTCCACGATCTGCTCCAGCTGCGACCCTCTGGCGCATCCAGACCGCGGCCCACCCACCCACCATCGCGACATTCCGTTTAGCACCCTCGCTCAGCCCCGCGCCAAGACGCCGTCTGCCGCACCCTGAATGGCGAGATATGGAAAATGCATTGGATCACCAGCACCAGCCAAGACATGGCTTGTCCCTTTCAGCCCTGGTCAGCCTTCTAATTTGGCACTGTTGCCTTACCGCCACTAGCTACCGCTACCGCCTGAATGGGAGGTATCGGCAGCAAGGGGGGTGACCCCGAGCCAGAGACACTGTGAGTGAGGGGGTATTTATTCCTCACCACCCCTCGCTCGACCACAGTCAGTCACCCCGCTGTCGTTGATCGTCTCTCTTCATTGCCCTCTAATAGTCACACGCATCCGTCTCTTTGTGAGCCCTCAGCCTAACTGACAACCCTTCCGACCACAACTTCTTGCCGCCCATTCCAGATCCAGACATCTGCCCCTGCTCTCTTTTTAAAAGCGACGATCATCTGCCATTTCCCATCGCTACCTAGTTAGCTGTATTAGCTCAATACATCACCCCGCCCTACAGACCGCCCAAAACACAAACATCACCAAACCCCAGAAATCACCACAATGGCCGCTCCACTGGGAATCTTCTCCCACATGATCGCTCCCCAGGGCGGAATGACCCTGATCCTGAAGGAGAAGGTCCTGTCGCTCTCCGGCGACAGCTTCGAGATCAAGAACACGGCCGGCCAGGACGTCCTCCGCGTCCAGGGGAAGCTGGCGTCGCTGTCGGGCAGGAAGTCGGTGTTCGACATGCAGAACAGGCACCTCTTCGACATCGTCAAGGAGCACTTCCACCTGCACGCCACTTTCGCGGTTCTCGACCCCCAGGGCCAGAAGCTGATGGAGGTTAAGAGCAGCTTCAAGCGTATGTTTTCCCCTTTTCCTTCCTTCCCATTCAGCAATAAAACTTAGAAAGGTCGGTCGCTAACCTCCGTTCCTTTCTTTTCCGTCCACACAGTCCTCGGCTCCAAAGCAGGAGCCACCTTCCGCAACGCCTTCTCGGGCGCCGAGGAGAGGCTCGAGATGACCGGCAACTGGTTCGACTCGCGCGCGCAGATCGTCGACTCCCGGGGCGCCTGCGTCGCGACCATCGACCGCCAGTTCAACGCCAAGGACATCCTGTTCGGCGCACAGACGTACGCCGTCGTCATTCAGCCCGGCGTCGACATGGCGCTCATGGTCGCCATGTGCATCGCCATGGACGAGAAGAACAACGAGAGCAAGGGCTTGATCTTCTAAAGGCCAGGCTGGGGACAAACTGCGGCACACATACACACACAAAAACACACATCTACCACGCACTGGATCATCCTGTCTCTTCATATTCCATACTTCTCTTGTATCACACGCGGGCGAACGAACACGACCCATAGACGCGGTCGTCGGTCGTTCGGGGAAGGGACTGGACGTCCGGCGTTTTCCTTTCTTTCTCCATATATCAAGCGACAACGATGTTTAACGGCTCTTCAATATTTTCCCACTTATCATGCCAGTTTGCGACCTACCTACCTACTCATGTACCCTAGCTTTGTACCTCTCTCCTAGGTGCCCTAGACTGTCTTCGTACCTAGGTACCCAGAAATATTAATCTCGATACCCAACACCAACCTGCTAACCTGCTGCACCTTCTTGCATCTTGTCGTCTCCTGTGTCATGAAGCTTGACAGATGCTTGCGCCGGCGCAACCTCGGAGCTGCTCCCTCGAGCCTTTGCAACATCTGGCGGGCATGCGCGATCGAGTTTTCTGAACGCGCCGGATTCAATAGTCCTCGGCGGCCATGTCTATCGTCATTCGAACGACGGTCGTCGTTGGACCTCCCATGCTGACCAAGCGATGCACACACGAGCCGCATCGCTTTGTCAGGGTCTCCCGGGGTACGAATACGCGGGGAACCTGTCGCGACGGGTAGCGAGAGGGTCGGAGGCGGCACATGCCGTCGCATGCCGTCGTCGTTATCTACGCATATGTACCTAGGGAGGTACGAATAAAAGGCTTAGGTGTTCCCCTTTCCCCCATTTCTTCTCATGCCATCCATTTGCGACCGTAGCCAGGCAGAATCATCAATCATCGGTCATCATAGATCGATGCGCCCACCGCCCGCACTCAACAGCTACGAGGGTTGGCGACTAAAGAGAGCGTTAAAAAAAAAGAAGAAAAAAAGGACCGCAGTGTTCACCAACACTTTCTGTCATGGTTATAATACGACAGATGCGACAAGTCGCCGAAAGGCTCTAAAGAAATAACCCAAAAAAATAATTGATGACTCCGATACGGGGAATCGAACCCCGGGCTCGGCAGTGAGAGTGCCGGATGTTAGCCACTACACCATATCGGATGCGATTGTTGTTGAAGTTGTAGCGTTGATTTATGATTTATAAGCGATATGGGCCTAGATTGGCGGGATAGCTCACCCCTGAGCCCCTGAGCTGTCACCTCCATCATTCCGTTGCCACCTGCACCATTCTGCCCCTCATCTCTCTGTAAAGATAGCAAGGGAGCGATTTAGCGGTTTAGTAGGTTCCTTTGTTTTCGACTTCAATAGCTTCGTATCCCGCCGCACTGTTTCGATTCGACACAGAGGGGACCTGAATGGAGGTCTCCCGGCTGGCTCCCCCAATCTCCCCCGAGCCAGTGGTTGTGCTACTGTCGAACGAAAGTTCCTTCTGAGCGGCGAATGCCCGGCAGCAGCTTGGACGAGTTACCCACGCCACGGGCTGGTCTCGATCGCAAGCAGAAGACCAGCGGCGAAACTGCTGTAACCCTCCCGCATGCGACAGCGTGAGATTAGCCGCGTGCGTACAAAGTAGTATTAGGGCAGCCTCCCCTCAACAGCGCGGTTGACGGCGCGAGGAGCACCGGGAGAGTGGAATGTTGAGGTATTGTTTTTATTTTGCACGTACATGACGGTCACCTTGAATATCTCCATCGGTCGCACATTAGTTGTGAGGAGGAACCAAATCGAGAGTAAGTAGACGTAGCATGCCGCGAGAACCAGGCGGTCGAGAGGGGTCTCGTAGTAAATCAGCGCGGCAAAGGGCGCAAGCGGAAGCAAGCACGCCATCGTGACGCAGAACGTCTGGCAGAAAGCGTCGAGAGCATTCTGATCCTCGACGGTCTCAGTGGGGCCGTCTGGCGCGCCGGATTCCGATGGCACTTGTGTCTCTTCCATAGTTAGATCGGGGGGTTCTCTAGCTGGGCGAATAGTGGATAGAAAGAGGACAGTCTAGGTGAGGGAGGAAAGGGGTATATATGGAAAACCCGATGGCGAGTGGCAGCCGAGACTCATTGATGCCTTTGTTGAGTGATGACTGCTGCAGCCAACACGGCGGTGTTGGCAGACGCGTGCATTCCTTTGTGATAGCGGCCAACCGGTAGTTCTGCCGGCCGACATTCCGAACAATGCCGGAAAAGGGGATCAGTTGGGGTCGGCATTTCCCATCTTCTTAAGGACACCGGTCCGTATCCATGTAGAGTTGTAGGTCTCCGGGGATCTGTGCTGAATCCACGCATACTTACGTGGTTGGGCGCATAATAGCTAGGTACCTATCCACGCCTCCGCCAGTATTCGACCCAGAGACTGACCACGGCGGTTGCCGGACGGGGACTATATGTCCTATCAGGTTTTCTATCGGCCTGTAATGTGCTCGCTGCGGGCTCGCATGCATCTTCGCTTACTCGGGGCAGATCTGCAACCACACCAAGCAAATCGATTGGATGGTGCCGGGGTCTTGCTTGCCATCGTCGGCGACAGGGGGAGGAGGGGCATTCCTGTCTCTCTTCCTCTCTCTCTACTCCACTTCCCTTGACGTGTTTCCCTCACACTGCTCTCAGGAAGCTGACCTGAACATCGATTATATTGAACTGCTTGCTATTCCACAGCCGCATCCCAGTGCTAGTCATCCACGTTCATCAAGGCGCTGTATACCTACGTGATCACTCACCATGTTTTTCACGTAAGTAACAGTGGCACGGGACTTTAAGCATTAATACTCCGTGGGGAATAACGACCGCGACCGTACTATAACCAAGCTCAACTCCCATCTTTCTAGCGCGGCCTCCCTTCCACCTCATGCCAACGCGGCATTGGCCGCCTAGCGCCCGCCGAGCCCGAGCTGGTCGGTACTTGATGTGAGTCCAACCTCAACTGGCTTGAGTGGTCATCTTTTCACTGTTTAGGCTACTTCACAACGCTATTTGAACCACTTGAGCTTGATTCGCGTCGTGTCCCTGCGTAGGCTTGGACAAGGGTTCGGAGAGAATTCACCAAGTAGGACGGGTCTACGTTCGTCTCCGGGCAAGGTCTCAAGGACACCGGCTGCAAGTTAGGCAAACTCATGGGATACAAAGCGTTCGAAGTCATCAAGGGGCTCTGCGTGGACCTGGATGAGGGGCGCAAGAGAGACCCCCCAAGCCGCCCGGTCCCCAGTGGCATTGGAGCTATGATTGGCTCCACCGTCATTCACTGGGTGGAAGACCCTTTCAGCAACCCCCCCGAGCACAGCACCCGATTCTTCACCGTCGACATGATTCCTGGATACGGCTTTATCATGGGGGATTCCTGTGCTTCAAAACCAACGCCTTGACAGATGAAGCCAACCGCTTCTCGCCCGGCCGAAGGGCCTACCCCATCACTAAGTCCATCTTTAAGCCCCGAACTCCCGGTTATTTCTCTCTCTGACGGGTCTTTGGAGCTACTACGTACAGGACATAAATAGCCGCAGAGAAGCGAGAGATAGCACATACGCATCACAGCGGCACCAACCCATTGGCGCACATGTCTGGGAATTAGGCTGATCCTAATTTACTGCGGCAAGCGTTCGTGCCGCGGTCTGGACCTCATCCGCCTCCGTCCGCGCTGTCCCAGACAAAACCCCACAGTCCTCGACGCCCCTGATCCGGTTGTATGGATCCCAGTCGATCACGCAGGCCGGCCAGGGCGTGATGTGCAGACGATATTGCGGGCCGATGCCCAACGCAAGATTCTTCGTTGTAAGACCTGAACGGTTCGAGCTGTCTCGCCGAGAACCACGTCCAGATTATCGTCGCCCCATACATGGCTCTCCAAGCCCACAAACGGAACCACATCTCGACCGGACAAGGGACCAAGACAAGGACGACCAAGACAAAGCACAGCAGAGGTCAACAATGCAACATCAAGAACCGCCCTCGCAGGAGCTATCATAGCACTGCCAGACGGACAGTGTTCTAGGCAAAAGAAAGGCCACCTAGCCAGATGTCACTCCAGCCAGCTTCGGGGATCGCTTGGATCACTATATGTAAAACTGGCCCATGAAGCGCTGAGGATCTCGGCGGGAGGGTTACTAGCGGTTTGCTGGCATGGATATAAGGCACTCAGGGTCAGTTTCAAATTCCGCCGTAAGTTGCAGTATTGATGACTGACCACTTGGGCGGGTATGTGGGTGCATGCGTTAGGTGCGATATCGTTTCCGTCAAGGCCGTCCGCCTTAGTGTCGTCGATCCGCAACGGTAATGTCCCACTCGCTGAAGGAACCGGAAGTACGCCAATTCTATTTTGGGAGAAACGTTCGACACGCCTCGCCCCCACGGCTGGGATCGATCCCCTGTGAAGGATCAAGATCAGCATCAGCCCCCACTGAAACCGAGCCGCACGATCCTGAGCTCCCCTGAGCCTTCGGAAAATCTCCACAAATCAGTCCAGAAGCTTTCTGCACAGCCCGACGGGCCGTCGCAGGCAAACCAGCTCGCCCCGATGCGGGGAGATTGCATCTTTACAATGGACGAGCCGTTCTTAACCACCTATCTTGCCATTCGATCGACGTCAGGCACACCCGACGTCTCGTTGCGCGTGTAACCTACCGTGCAGCTGCCTCTGAGCGGTGCGGACGGCAAGTTCCGTGGCATCTGCATCAATTCTGCCTAAAGTGGAAAGCGAACACCCAACTCCCAGCAGCGCTCTACCACTCGGAAGCCCCGGTTACTCTCTTCCATCGTCATTCGTCTCTACAATCGCAAAAATGCACCTGTCATTCATTCTCACCAACCTCCTCGCGGCCGTCACCACCACCACCGTCGCGGAGGTGTCCTCCTCCTCTCAGTCCTCCCACCGCCTCCGCCTCGCGACCTTCAACATCCGCTACGACGCCCCCAAGTCGCAGCGCGAGGCCAACGAGAAGCCCTGGACCGACCGCGCGCCTCTCGTGATCCAGACCCTCGCCAACATCTCCTCCGCGGCGCCCACGGGCTCCCTGACCGTCATCGGCCTGCAGGAGGTCCTCGACAACCAGCTCTCAGACATCCTGTCCGGCCTGGGGCCGCCCTGGACGCACTTCGGCGTCGGCCGCGACGACGGCGCGAGGGCCGGCGAGTACTCGCCGATTCTGTACCGCACCGACCAGCTGACGCCGCTGTACGCCGAGACGCGCTGGCTGTCGCCCACGCCCGATGTGCCGTCGAAGGGGTGGGGCGCGGGGTCCAGGCGGGTTGTGTCTATTGTGGTCTTTGAGACGACGGACGACGGGTCATCCAGCAAGAAGAAGAAGTTCATCCACGCCAACACGCACCTCGACAACGTTTCGGGGCAGGCGCGCAGAGAAGGGGTGAAGATCGTGCTGGACCGCATCAAGGCCCTCGTGGCCGTGCACGGGGGCGGTGGGCCCGCCGGCGACGACGACGTGGGCGTGTCGCTGACGGGCGATTTCAACTCGGCGCCGGGAGCGGACGCGTTCAAGACGCTGGCGGACACGGGGTACATGACGGGCGAGATGTTTGACCTGGCGGGCGCAGAGAAGAGGGTCGGGGCTTACCAGGCGACGTATACGGGGTTTAGCGATGCGGGTCTGGCCAGCAGCAGCAGGATCGACTTTGTGTGGCTGGGCCCGGCGGCGGGGAGGACGTTTGAGGTGACGAGGTATGAGATTTGGGGGAACAAGGTCGGGGGTGTGTTTATTAGTGATCATAGGCCTGTTGTTGGGGATGCGAGGCTTTTGTAGGAGGAGGGGGAATGAAGACTGGTAAATGAAATTATTATTATGTTTCGGAGATTCAGGGCCACCTTTTGTAGTTGATGATGATGATGATTATGATGATGTATTTAACGTCTGAAGTCGGAATCTGCCCGAGATCCCTGCCTCCCGAGGGGCATAAGACGTGCTAGCGACTACCGAGCGACTATACACAAGGAGCTAGTGCTTGAATGTGAGGTTAAAGAGAGGAAACGCAAACACAGAACGAGGAATAGCTAGCATATCATGCTCTGGGGCGTGGCGCCCCATTGCGTACGTGTTCTTCAAGCCGCATTCCCGCCCCCCTATTAGCTCGGGGCTGGCGCTCGGCGTTTCATTGCTTCCGTTTGTGGCGGCTGCTGTGGGCGTTTTAATGCTATATCTGTCCTTGAAGAAGGAGGCGGTTGGTTGTCGTGGGAGCGAGCGATACTGGTGTGCCGCGTCCGGAAAGTCAGCCGCTTAGAGGTCCTTGAGCCTTTTGCGGGTGGTGGGTGGTTATTATTTAGTTTATGCGCTTATTGGCGCCTTCTTCCACGGGCATATCTCTGTGAAGAATTTGGTCGTTTTAGTAAAGCGCTCGAACAGCTCCGGTTTCTGGATTAAACGTTTCCAGTATTCGTATCGGTTGCTCTTAGGAGCCGGGTCGGCTTTAGGCCAGGAAGTGCGGAGCTGGCACGCCTTTCGGCAATATACCATGTGCGCTGGGGTCCGGCCTTCCCCGCAGAAGCAGGGGGGGTTTTCGGCGTGGTCGAACTTCTCGTGGTACCACTAAGAGTCTCCGTGGCCGGTCCGGGCAGCGATAAGCTGGTGGAGGGTGCGGCGTGGGAGGGAGAGTGCTAGGGGCAGGAGGTGTGCACCTCCGTAAGCCCTAGTTCCTTATACCGATTGGTGGTCCCTTCCTTCCACCAGTCGTTCCAGGCGTTCCTCCCGAGCTTTCTGGCCATTCCTTTAACCCCTGCGACCGTCGGGGCCTCTTTTGGGGGCCACCTTTGTAGTGTTAGAGCTGTTAACATATTACTGCCTGCGAAGCGTCTGCGAGGAAACTCGGTGTTCCAAGAGCCGCAGGCATGGTCTTATACACACAGGATGGAAGAACTCAATTCACTTAAGATATCATCCATAACAAGAAAAAGCCTCCGCCTGCCCGACAGACAGAGCATAGTACAAGCTAATGTGCAATATTGTCCTTTGTATTGTGTTTCCGACCTATTCGCGTGTGCTTTACGCGGTAGTATACAGTATGGGGCGGGTAACGTGGTACCAGCCACATTGTAGGCCCCGCCCACGGATGCGCATTCGAATCGAGCAGCCTCAAGCGACAACAGAGGTGAATGAAGACGAAGGAGACAGGCCGTCTTTTATGCCCGCCACATTCCCCGCAGCCCAGATCGACCTCTCTCATCTTCTCATCAGTTTTACCCCAAACGAGTTGCTGATCGATCCACAAGAGGGACCACTTTGTGGGGGAATAACGAAACACAAAGCAGGACGGACCCTCTTACGAAGAACCTCTCGGATGGGGGATGAAGATGGATCGCGCACGCTGTGCCTGGGTTCATCTGGGTCTTTCCTGGACAGGGCAATCCCCTCGCCTCGTTGCTTTTCCGAATAGTGATGCTCAGGGAGTTCTCTGACAGAATGGCATTCATTGGTAAAATGATTCGTGTGTTTGAGGAACTCGTAATGTGGGAGGAGGAGGAGGAGATGAGCGACGCTGCTACTGCTGTTACCGCTTTCTGGCTACTGGTGCTCAGCGGACGATCGGCTCTGTGATACTCCCAGAGAAGGATAGGCAGTTTATCCGTGGAGAAGCAGACCAACAGGGTAAAAGCGGCTCCAGCACAGTCGACGCCGCTGAGCTGGCGAAACACAATAGCAAGGCCTCTTGCCGGCCGGCATCCCGTCTCGTTGCCCATCAGCACATGAGGCCTCGGTAAGTATGTGATCTTGAGCGATGGAGAGCTGCTCATCGCGCTTGCGTGTGGCCGCGAGGGGATCACGTAGTTGCTGTATGCCGACGGCGGCGGCGCTCGAGGCGGTGTTCACGGAGGGACGTCCGGAGGAGGTCGGTGGGTGGTTGGTGATCGGTGGCGGCGAGAAGCGGAAGCAGAAATAGCCGCTGCTGGCGTTCCGGCTGTATATGGGGCAGCACGGGGCAGGGCGAAGGCGCTGGCGCTGGTACGCAGGGTGGAGAAGCCGGGCGCCGCGGCGATTTTCTTGACGGTCGACTCGCCCGTGCTGGGTCGGCGGGAGAGGAACGATTGGATAAGGGCTGTGGAGGAGGGGGAGGAGGGTGCGCTAGGGAGAGCGGGTGTTGCGAAGGCTGAGAGCAGGGGACTGCTGAACTTGATGCTGAGCTGGGAGGACCTGGACTGGGTCGGGCGGGCGACGAAGGCTGCGGTTCGTGCTGAAAGGGGATCCGGACGGTTGAGAACGCGGCGCTAGCGGAGCGAGACGGCGTTGATGGAGTTGTGGCCGTAGAAGCGCGGCGGAAGGTCGTAGGACGCGGCGGAGGCGCCACTGCTCACGCTGTGGGAGTGTCGTGTCGCGTGGGATGGGGTGACGATGCAGGACAGAACGAATTCGAGCGGACAGTAACCTAAGAAATTACCGACCTAACCTGCTGTATTCATTCCATAGCAGCAGCACAAGTGGTAACGGCCGGGGGCAAATTAGGGAGACGGCAAGGGGAGGTGGGCGACTGCTAGTCAAACAGGAAAACTTCTCTCGTTGGCAACAGCCAGGCCGCCCTTGGCTCTCGTTCTCTTGTTTCAGCAAGCCCTCCCAGCGGGGGCGGCGAACTACAGAGGAGACTGCTCGTCAGGTCAGAGAATTTTGTGGATGTGAAGAAGAAAGGGAGGGGAAGCGAGAAGAGAGGGCGCGGAAGACACTGGATCCAGTTGGAGTCGGGTCGTTTCCTCTTGGGCGCCGACCTCCACAAATCGGTGGGGAAATGAAGAAAGCCTCAGAGACAACGGCGACAACAAATAAAAAAAAAGGGAGGATGGAGGGAATTGGGAAATTCTGGCATCGCATGCTCGGTAAGGTTCTGTTCCGTTGCAACTAGAGTTTTCTTCCGTCTCTTCGACGCTAGCCGGGTCTTCGCCCTGGGACGAGGAAGCAGAGCCGCACACAATCAAAAAGGCCAACGACACAGAGACCAATTCCTTCTTCACACAAAACTCTTCTTCCTCTTCTTCATTGAAACGGCATTGTCAAGTTGTCCCCACCCACTCCTACAACAAAGAAAAAGGACGTCTTCGGGCTCGGACAAGAAGGCCGACCTCGACAATCGGACGGCTTTCTCGATTTTGTTCTGTAATTACAGTACGTACTGACTACTTCTTGTCCCCCCGTCATTTGCTCCCGTCCCAGCTGCTATCTATCTAGCTGTCTATGGCCGGAGGACGGACGGCCCTCGGGGAGAAGAAGAAAAAGAAGATGCTAACGGACGAGGGTTCGACCTGTCGTGGTTTTCCAGAATCCTTTCAACATGGCTGCGAGAAAGATCACTTGGCCTGGACCCTACATCGGCGCTGGTATGGCCACTTGGGAATTGATGAGTGTCCTCATGGCTGTTGTGCACAAGGGTACTATCCTTGCCCTCCATTCTCTCCTTCTTCCCCTCCGAACGCGCGTGTAGTGACTGACTTTCCCGCTTACCTGTAGCCGGCGGTCTACCGGCTGCCAAAGTGTTCCTCGGTGTCGTCGAAGGCTTTGTCTTCCCAGGAGCGTTGTACATCCTCTCCCTGTTCCACACTCGAAAGCAGTTCATCCTTCGCGCCGCAATCCTCTACGCTAGCTTGCACCTGGGCAAGGCGTTCGGTGGTCTGTTCCCGATCGCGATCCTAAACTCGGACGGACACAATGACTTGGAGGGCTGGCGTTTGGTACGTTGTACTCCCTCCTCGCGAGTTGAAAAACTGGTTCGGCTATACTCCCGTACAACCTAACTAACGAAATTGTACCACCGATGTCGCCAGCGTTTTCTCTTCAACAGTGCCGTACTCACTCTCATCTCCGTTGTCCTCGCATTCATCCTCCCGAACTCGGACACAATCTCCCGGGCACGAAACCCTAGGACTAGATTTGCTTGATAGGTATTCAATACAGCATCCAGTACTACCTACCTTGCTATGAGTGGAAATGTTTGAGCGCCGTGTTATTTTTTTTTAGATCGACGACTTGGCCTTTGCCTACCACAATGAAGATTTGAGCCAGCCTGTATTATCTGTGCCGCAAAGCGCTGTGTGCGTGGCAGCAGTGCGGCCAGAGGGCGAAATTGCGAATCGCTCGACTGATGCTTTTGTTTCTCCACGAGCATGGTTCAGCTTTCAGTGGAGCTAACGCAGGCGGTCCGGGCCGAGAGGCCTCGGCCAGGCGTGGTCAGTAGGTAGTTGGGCGCTGTTACAGGCTCACCTCTACCCATAGTCCCCACTGAGGTGGCGTTTATTATGCCCGCTGCTCCTGCGACGCCATCTACTGTGAGCTCTCCTACACACCCAGCACCTTTGCACCTAGGCAATCGAACGATCATTCTCTAGTGCAGCCACTCAATATTATCGGAATAAGATAACCGCGGTTCATATCGAACCCCATGCAAGCATCCTGATCTCGTTAACGTCATTTTCCAGCAGGCAATCAGACAGGTATGTGAGCCAGAGGAAGTTCAAATGATTTACCTTGATGATGCTTGCGATGCTGAAACAGGATATGAATAGACCAGACCACAACACCGGAGCTCAACATGTACAAGAGAAAACGCCCTCCCAAGAACAAGGCCAAACTATCGCCAATTCCGGAAATTCCGGGAACCAGCACGGGCACGAGCTCCTCAACGAGACTGAACGCCAACTTAGCCACAGCGTCGACCGCTCCCCCAACTCGACGATCGTCCACTGTGTCATCGTCCTGTACCATACTATCTAGCCTTTCTAGTACTTCTTCGCCCTTACCAGACTCCTCTTCATCGAGATCCTATACCATTTCAAGCACCACAACCGCATCCAGCGCATTCAGCTCGTCATCGGCCTCACCGAGATCCTCACTGCGGCCCTGGCCGGGATCTCCGACGTTTTCCAGCATATGCAGCCCCCTCGGCCCTTAGCTCCTGTCATCGGCGTCTCGATCCCAGCGGCAGCAACTGCTCAGGCGAAACCAAGGATACGGCCCGCTAAGTCTCTCAAAAGGCTTCGAGGAATGTGGAGGAAACGGCTCCGACGCGAGACCCGCGACAAGCGCAAGGCCGTCGAGACGCACGTGTGCGACAGGGATCTCGAACTGAGGCTGCAAGGTACGAAGCATTCTCACGGACGTAGATGTTCTGGCAGATTTGAAAGGGCGGTCGCTTGCAGGAGGTGCGAGCACACTAGCAGGCGGCTGTATGCTTGCAAGAAGTGCTCGCCTCAGGCTTCCTTTATTAGTGAATTCATAGAGTGTCCGGTCGGCATCGGCGGCATGATCGTGTTCTAGTAGCTTCCACCACACGTAGCCTGGACACTATGAAGGGGACAAAGTGAAAGTGTGTCGATGCGTTTTTCTGTTGATTCAATCACACACACTCCGGTACGCGGATCACCTCCTGGTGGCCCAGCTGGAAGCCACTGGTATGGGACAAATGATACCTACGAGTAGTCAAATACACACTCCTGAAACCACTTTAGGTACCTATCCATGAAACTTCCACGACCATTTGCGCAACCCTCGGCGCCCAGTGACTTTCACTTGAATTACAGTGGCAGAACATAACTGAAGGATGAGAATGCTCAGTGAGGCCGGTCACCACGCGGGCCGTGAGCCTTCGCTCCTTCCAGTCTACGGGCATCCAGTGCTTCGAAAAATGGCAGTGACAGAAGAAGCAGCTGCAAGGGCTACGTAATAGAGCCTACTGCACCGCCACCTCAGAGGAGGACTGCTACCCGGACCCCACCGTTTTCCTCTTTGGCTCGCCGTTCAGTCCATGTCAGAAATGGTTGGGGCACTGTCCGCACTCTCGCTCCCAACAGGACATGAATGTGTTGCACGCAGAAACCTTGCATGTCACAACCACGGCAAGATGTTGCTTCTGTTTGAATACAGGGATCAGTTGGAACGCTCACCCTCAGGAGGTTGCGGTCATCCAGTACCCTATACAGTAGGAACGAAACTCAAGCCTGCATGCAACAATCACGTAGTGGCCATGCTATGGACAAGCAGGGAAGTAGCCGTCGCAGTTATCTCGCTGCTTGTCACACGGAGGAATCTACAGTGGGCCTTTCTAGGCAGCAGAGTGGGCCATAGGCCACGTCAAGCCCAGAAGGTGCCTCAGGCATCTAGGAAAGATGGTCTATATAAGGGCAGTTGTATTATATCTTCATCCAGAGGGGATCCTAGATCCTTAAGCCTCCATGAGATGCCCTTAGAGATTATCCCTTGCAATACCACAAGCCCTTATTACACACAAGCCCTTGTAACACTGCTCGACAGCAAGCGGTGCTGCGACTGCCTTCACATGTCAGCTTCTGCTAGCAGTTTGAGACCTTGAGCAGCTGCCGCTAGGCCGCCGTCAAGGCCTCTGGGAACAGCAGCCAGGCACTGTCGGGCACCGGACCAGGGAAGCCCAGTGCCTGCTGTTGCTAGAATAGATCTAACTGTCTTCCCATCCTTCCTGCACCGCTAGATGGCCCTGGGGCATGCACATGGGATGGCATAGCAGGAGCAACCGTCCGATCAGCGCAGAAACGGCGACAGTAGCTCACGGAAACCGGCAAGAACCGTTCAAGATGCTGGTGCTGGTACTGTGGTGGCCTGACAGCTACCCTGGCCCACCATCCCCAAATCGGTCGGGTGCTGTTGCATACTGTGCAATAGCCCTCCGTTCTTGAGCGACCTGCTGCCTGCTCCGTCTCTGTTACCCCTCTCGACCCTAAACGAACTTGCCCCCAACAAACTAGCTGCTTCCTTCCTTCCCCGCCTACTCGCACAAAGCGCTCGTCCTCCTCGTTCCACGACCTTCCACGTCTTCTCTTCTTCTTCCTCTCCCACAACAAACACCATCCACACAACAAACAAACAACTCTCAAAATGCATCCCTCTTTGATTATCACCTCAATCCTCAGCTCCTCCATCGCCGGAGTCGACATGTTTGAATTTCAAAGATCCCAGACCTGCTGCAGACTACTGTCAAGTGTTTTATTGCTTTCTGTCGCCGCGCGCGCTGTCCCTCCTGGCCACGCCTGCCTTCCTCTCGCCTCGCGTGGAGCTGAAACGGAGAATCTTGCTCGTTGCCCTGGTCCGCACTCTCGACCGACCAGAAGACGCGCTCGACTGTCACCAGACTTGCCCTCCAATTGTTCCTCGTTAAGGGATTTAAATTGTACGTACGTATTCTGTTGGTTCATAGTAGGTACCTGCTCACGTGGCAGCTGTTGCCTCAGTCCTAAGGCATCAACTTCCAAGGCATCTACCTACCAAGTAGCCTTTATCAGGTCGCTCTCCCCACCAACGCACAGATAGCTTTCCTTTGGGAGAGAGACACAAGAATTCAGTAGTATTAGGCACGCGTGCTTGTTCCTTTCCCCATTGCCTTTCCAACATATTCCTCTTTTCATTTCAGAGGCTCGTTCCAGTCCTCGCCTTTGCCTTGCCCAGTTGTATTATTATAGGAAAACACCACTCACAGGACCCTTTCGCTCATCATAGTCGTCTGCATGAATTCTATCCCGCGCGCTGTCAGATTGCAATATGCCAACCCTCCAGGGAGATTGATACCCCGGGACTGTGATGGCCCGCTGTGGTACGAGGCGGAAGCCTTTCCTTATCCTTGTAAGCTTGTGGGGGCTCGCCGCTTTCCGGCATGGATTGAGACTGAGAGGCGTTCAGCCGTTGTCCAGCTGATGGCAGCTTCGCGGCACTGCCCTGTCGTTGAGAACCGTGCGGCCCTTGGTTGTATCGATGTTAATACGAGAAGAAGCATTGTCGACGAAGGAAATCTCCCAGTGAACCTGATGCCGCCCTCGACCTCCTAGACGGCCAAACGAAGAGGCACTCTTGTTTCGAGATCCAGAGGCCGAGGCGCAAGACTCGGGAGGGCCGCTACGAGCCGAAGGGACATTATTCTTCGCGAAACAATCACCGGCGGGGTTGCTTGCGCGCACCCTGTAAGCTTCTCCCTCCCCCTGCTTTGTCATCCTTCCTTGTACATACCACTTCTTGGCAAGCTGCTGTTAGTGCAGCCCACCAAACCAACACATAATCTCTTAACACACACATTAC
>PYST01000366.1:0-36753 GCA_003049485.1 Ophioceras dolichostomum | reverse complement strand
TTGCATAACAGCTACGTGTGTATTGTCGCTGGTGCTGTTGTTGGAAGACCTAGGGTTCGATGTATTTACTTTTTCCGGGTCGGGATAATTGAAGGATAGACATATTGGGGCCATGTTTTGATGTGCGCCGGAAACAAAAGACTTTCAACAGTGTCCTCTCAGACTTCGTTTCGTCCAACTGTTTGTTCCTCGGCTCGACTTTCGTGATCTGCCAGCCATCCCACGGTTGAATTTATGCTGGCAATGATCATCTCGACGGATCTTATGCAATCAACACTTTTGCTCCTTCTCCCCCGCGGCGGCCACCCCCTCCTCCTTTCAGCTTTCAGGGATATGTGTTTCAGCCGAGAGGGAGGGGCGACGATCTTCTGCCGAGCCCCCCTTTGCAAACCTGCATGTGAGTCTACCACACGCCACCCACCTTCTCTCGTTCTTCTCTCACCGTGTCTCTTTCCAGTGCTAATTGCCTGTTGGAATTTATTGGGAAAGTGATGTGTGCGGTCAGACCAGAGTTTAAAGTAGCTGAACAACAACCACTGGCGCTGCGCACGGCAAGCATGCAAGGGCTGCATGATAGCTTCCAGCACAGCCCGTCAATGCCAAACGAGAGAGGGGGGCCGAGCATCCAACAACGTTTCTTGCGCTTGGCTTTGCGATCTGTATGCACAAAACTTCCGGAATTAAAAAAAGAAAAGAAAAGAAAGGCGTAGACGATAGTCACTGGACCGGCTCACTACGACATAACAGACCCAAATAAACCATGGTAGGTGGTGGGAGATGCAACAGACGCAAAGGACGAGAATCATAGCGGTGCAAAGTCAGTCCGTCCGACGTGATTGCTCTATCAATAAATTAGTGGAAATGCGGGAACACCCAACAAGTCCGTCGTTTCAACAGGTTCCTCCGCAACCTAGAGTGAGCAAAACATTCCATCATTTCACGGGGGAGCCAAAAGCGGGCATGGTCTTTCTCTGAACAGGCACGCACTTGTTGGTTTAACAGGCAGTCAGTGTCTATTCTTCCCCACGCCAACGAAAACGACTAGAATGAACCTTGTTATATGCTGGGCTGGTATGGATCGATCCTACGATAAATTCGTACCCGACCCGGCCGGGAGACCGGGACCATTTTGGTTCAGGAGAGAGACCGGACGTTGGCCCGCTGAGTCAGCGGGTTGGCCGGAGCTGGTCTCGTGTCACTCCCGGAGGAGGTTAGCATGATGGTCGTGTCCGACGTAGCTCAAAGACGGCAGCAGTTTTCCGTGACTCGTTCCTCCCGTTGTCCCGTGGGACTGGGGACCTGCGTTATCGGTGCGAAACTGCCGTTCCGTAACACGTGTGCCTGGGGATCGTCATCACCACCGTGTCGAGATGGGGGATCCGAGCGGCCACTCCCGTCTTCCGGCACTGAGCAGAGCCGCCCGTAATGGGGACTTGTAGCGTCACCGGTGCCCCAGTCTTTGTCACTCGCGTGGGACCTTGACTCCGAGAACGAACTGCTCGTGCCACTCTGGCGCTGTACCAAGGTGTCATCAAGACAAAAGTTTACATATATCATCACTTTAGGGAAGGGGACTGACAGATCCGGTTCGAAGTTCGAAGTGGGTTCCATCGCTCTCGTCGTACACACAGTCCCATTCGAAGAGGCCTGTATTCCAAAGGAGCGCAACAGGACATGTAGTTGTCTGGTATTTACTTGGAGCACTTGAACTAAATACCCCCTTCTGGCTTGTATTCTTACAAAGATATCGCCGTGCATGTTCGGCCTTACATACACGATGAACATCAACTCGTCTTATGAGTAGAGAGAACGACACCGCTCCATTGGACATTGACTGTTTACTTGCCTTTCTCTTCACTTGTGAGTCCTCCGGGCCTGATGGGCAGTCGTAGGCGGCGAGTGATCACAGCTTCCGCCACCGCAGACGGTCTCGTTTTGCGCACAATGACAAGACACAAGAACCGGGGGAGTCGTCCTTTTAAACACGAAGGAGCGGGGACTCTGAAATCGCCGCTCGTTGTGCAACGGCGGCCGATGGAATACCCTAGGCGGCTCAGCAGGGGTATCTGGCGGCCCAGCAGAATCCCAGAGAAGCAGAGTTCTTTTTGTCCCAACGCTCCATCATCTGCGCCGTGTAACCAAACCGCCACTTGCTAGCGAGGAAGCGACATGTGGCGCTCAAAAGGCACGTTCGGCTCCGTCAAGTCCTGTTCAGGAGTTCAGCTGCCCGAACGGGAGGAGGGGGGACGTCAGTCAGGTGCGCCTTTGATGTCTTGGGAATGGCATAGCTAAGGTGGGTTATCGAGACTTCATGACTAATCGCCAATGGTAGGTGCATTCGTGCGAAGGAGGACATCTTCCACCAAGACAAGAGGCTGTGATCATATTGCTGGCGACCGTATTCCACATCAATACAGGTCGTCATTTGCATACGGAAACGAAGGATGTCGCGAATCACCGACAGATCGAGGAGGCGACACTTTCCCTGACGACGGCGGCGTTCCGTTGGATTTCGTTCGGCGTTTCAACATCAGTCTTTTGTCATAATCATAGCGAGCAGGGCCAGCATCAAAACGGGGGCTTCGTAGAATTGAGGAGTCTCCTGCATCGCAGGGGATGACTCGCTGAATCAGATTTTTTTTACGCCATCCCAACCCTTACTAACACGTCGGCGATTAGAACACCCAGGCCGTTGGGTCCCCCCGGACCCTGAAACAGATCGGACGGCAGCCATGGAGGGTGGGACGAAATCGGATGGAATCAAGAGAAGGAGGTCGGGAACTCGGCCCCTGGCCCAAGTACAAGGGGCCGCCGCTTCTCCATCTGGTCCGTGCCCCCCGCGAGCATGGGAATCAAGATTTCCTAATTGGGAAATCTTGATTCCCCATCACCACTCTAAAGTGCACTCTGAACTTTCCAAATGGCGATAGTCCCTACTATTCGAATACGGAGTCCTGTATACGATAGGCAAATATGAAGTATGCCACGAAACTGCCTCACAATATTCTCTTTCGTGTAGGACGGGGAGGAGGAGATGGACTCATTCGTCTCAGAGTTGTCGCGACGATGAGGGCGAGAGCTGCTCATCGAGCATTATTAAAGAATGCCGTCGAATCTCGCTCATCATCAACCTGATGAAGCCATTATCGCATCAAGTTTTTTTTTTCACTCTGGACACCTTATACTCACTCACTCCACTCTTTTCAATAACACTCCCCTTTTCAGCTGGACTGTTTGGCTTAAGCTTATCGTTCCTTTTCCTGCTACAGTTCTAACTCGACCTAATACCGTCGTCTACCACCCGCCTGCCTGCAAGGAGGTACCTACTACTACACCAGACCAACTGCCCACTTAGGAAGGAACCTAAGTCGCATCGACGTCATGCTCTCCTCCTACTTGACCATCTTGCTGTCGGTCAGCGCGGCTATCAACGGGGCCTCCGCGCACCCTCACGGTGGTGGTGGTGGAGGCAAGAAATCTGGCGGCAAGAACTCCAGGTCGGCAAGCGGGAGCGCCAAGGCAGTGTACCTCATCAGCAACAACCAGGAGAACACAGTCGCGGCCTTGGCCATCGGGCCCAACGGCCTGCTGGTCAAGGGCACCGTGACGCCCACCGGAGGGAGCGGCCTCAACTCCATCAGCAGCGCCACCAACCAGAGCGCCGTCCCTGATTCCCTGCTGTCTCAGGGTGCTCTCACCATAGCCGGCAATGTAAGCAGCACTAGTCCTGCCTGCCCTGTCTTGACCTGACCCGACCCGACCTTGACGCCCCCCTAAGGAGCAAACCAGACCCGTCGATGACTGACTGACTAACCCCCACCCCCCCTCTCTCTCTTCAACAGAACCTCTTCGCAGTCAACGCCGGCTCCAACACCGTAACCATGTTCGCCATCTCCCCCCGCGACCCAGCGAAGCTCACGATGGTCGGGCAGCCCGTGCCCGTCCCGGCCGAGTTCCCCAACACCGTCGCCGCATCCGCCATGAACTCGCTCGTCTGCGTCGGCTCCACGGGAGCCGTCGCGGGCGTCTCCTGCGCCCCCTTCTCGCCCACGGCCGGCATCGGCGCCATGGACGGCCTCCGCCCCTTCGACATCGGACAGACCACGCCCCCCCGAGGCCCGGCCAACACGGTGTCGCACGTGTTCTTCTCTGCGGACGAGAAGACGCTGTTCGCCACCGTCAAGGGCGACGGCATGGAGAACAAGGGGTTCCTCGCCGCGTTCCCCGTCATGATGCCTGGTGCTGCCGGCGGTGCCGGCGGCGCTGCTTCCCCCTCGTGCGGCAGCCAAGGGGGTTATGGTGGTGGTGGTGGTATGTCGGCCTCGGTCAGCATGACGGCCGTAAAGTCCTCCCCCTCCGGCACGGCCCTCCTCTTCGGATCCGCCCCGCTGGCCTCCGGAGAGATCTTCGCGACGGACGCGTCCTTCGGCGCCGCCACTCTGTCCGTCAACCCGACGACGCTCGAGGCCACCACCAAGGCGCGCGCCGTCATCGCCGACCAGAAGGCGACCTGCTGGGTGGCGGTGTCGCCCGCGACGGGCACCGCGTTCGTGACGGACGTCAAGTTCAACAGGCTCGTGGAGATCTCGCCCATGAACGGCAGCGTGCTGGGCACGATCGACCTGAGCGCCGTGAACGGGCAGTCCGACCTCACGGACCTGAGGGCCTCAGCGGACGGGCTGGTGTATGCGCTGTCGGCGGGGAACGGGTCGATGCCGGCTGCGGTGACGGTTGTGGATGTGAAGGGTACGAGGATGCAGGTGCAGAATGTGAAGCTTGATGGGTTGGGGGTTGGGGCTAATGCTATGGGGATGGCTATTTTGATGTGAGTACTTGGGTAGTAGGTACTAGGACTACTAGGAGTTGGCAAGGGTCTGTTAGCGATCTCGTTGCGCTGTGCTCTTTTGTTGCATTCCTGTTGTATGCCACCTTTGTTCTCTGTCTATACATATTTTCAAAACATAGTGGCAGTATCTTCGATAGATTGTTGTACGCTCACTTCCTGTAGGTAGTTCTGGAATATGCTGGAATGGCAAGCTGTGTATATTGACAGTGGTTCCGTGGTAACCTGTGGCGAGAGGTGTGTCAGGGACAGCAACACCCTCGACGGATATCCTCAAGAAGCAAGTCTTGCTAGCAAGTCTCGCTGTCAGGAGCATACCACCGCCTACTAAGCCTAGGTGCGTTCTGTCGTCCTTTACATGCTACCACAACACGCTTGTTATTATGTTTCAATAATCTGCGAATAAGCATAATCTGACAGCATCGACCCACTTGGCACTGCTACCTACGAGCTTTCCTATAGACCTATACAAGTGCTTATTAATATCAAATCCTGCGTAACCCCCATGTCCTAAGTAGCCGACCGCCAGGTCACCGAGTTGATCTTCGCAGTCCAGCTCTTGCCCGCAGGGATGAAATACCGCGTGCTCTGCGCCCCTGTTTCGAGCTCGAGCTCGGGTACGGTGGTGCTCGTCACGCCGGCGAAGACAACGCTGGACGGGTTTTTCGAAGAAACCGTTAGCATCTCTTAAGGCACTCATCACACTCCACTTCGCATCCTAGTATTATTTTTCATCAGGGGCAGTTATGCGAGCCCCCTCCGAAAGATAGAGGGGCCATCTCGGGAGGGGGAAAAGGTGAAGAAACTCACGGATGAGTCGAGTCCAAATCACGACAAGCCCACTCGGCATCCAAATCCAGCGTCCTCGCCTTATGGTCATACCGGAACCTGCACTTCGACGGAACCGTCGACAGCTCGCCCGGCGCGAAATCGCAGGGGTACCAGGCGGGCTCCTCGCCGGCGGGCAGGTCGAGCTGGACCGGGCTGTGGAACACCGGCGTGGGGTAGTTCGCGGGGGTGCCGGTGGTGTCAATGTCGAGGCTGAACATGACGGACCCGTAGACGCCCCGGTCCCCCGCCACGACCTCGAAGTCGCTCAGGCGCCACGCGGGCGCCACGAACGAGGTCACGGTGCAGCTCGAGCCCGTTGGGGAGGGGTCCGTGAGGGAGTAGGGCGGGAGCGCGTCTTGCGATACGAGCTTGCCCGTGAAGAGCTGGTCTTCGTTGGTGCAGAAGACGACTTCTTCGGGCTGCGAGCCTACTTGGCTGAGGTCGGTGAAGCAGTCGTTCATGGGCAGCTTGACTTGCGCTGTTGCGTGGATGGCGACGCTGAGATTGGGGGAAACGGGGGCATGGAGCGTGGAATTTGTTAGTCGTGCATGCGGTGGTGTAAGTGGCTTATCTATCTAGGGGGCAACTAGCGGCATGGCTATCTGTGCTTTCCACGGAGTTGACTGATGACTTACGGTGTCGCCGGGTCGGCATCACTGCAGAACCAGGTCTCGTTGATGTGGACTGTGGTCGTGACCGGGTCGTACAGAGCCTTGCTCTCGATGTGATACCGCTCCCTCGGGCCGGCGAGCAGCTGACCCGTGCAGTCCATGGACTGGAGCGTGGGATCGGTGTTGAAGAAGCCCGTGCAGCTCGTGTAGTAGCCTGTGACGGTGTTTGAGAACTGCACTAGTAGGCTTTGCGTCACGGTCTGGACGGGGCCGCCGGCGGCGGTGTAGCGCGTCCGCTTGTTATACTGCGTCGTGATCAGCTCCCAGGACGGGGATCTCGAAGAGGCGGCGCAACCAGGCGTGGCGTGGCCGAGCGGTCCGCTCACGTATCCGGGCGTGAACTGGGCGGGAGACGAGAGTGATGCTTTGATGAGGAGGGGCGCCGTCGATGTGGAAGTGCAGGGCGACATGGCTCCCTCCCTTGTCTGGCAGGTCAATGCTAGGGAGTTACTCCCGACGGCGGAGAAGACGATTCTTTGCCATCACGATCCCCACCCCATCATGGGTGTGTGTTAGCGACTGTTCTCCGGTGGCCTCCTTCTGATCTTTCGCTAATGGTGCTCGCGATGTCTGTCTCTTACGGCTTGTCGGGTGTGGCGTCGCTGCATGTCCATGTCTCGTTGACAAGGATGGTAGCAATGCTTCCGGTCAGCTGGACGGTCACTTCGGCTTTCGATTCTCCTTTTGTGGTCGAACAGACACCACCACTGCAGGACAACTGAGAGGTCGTGTTCGTAGCCCGGTTGAGAAGCTGGAAGCTGGCACTCTCCGGAACCCCTGAGCTCTGGAAGCTGGTGACGAACCAGCTCGGCAGCATCAATGAGCTAGCAGTGCAGCCCCCGGCCGCGGCCAGGGCCGGAGCAGGCACGGCGGCGAGCAGCGCAAGCAAGGCAATGTACGACATCGTTGCTGCTGCTGGGCTCTGGTGCAAGGCTGCTGATGTCCAAAGAGGTCTGTCTGCGGGGAGGCGATCGGGAAACAGGGCTATAGAGACGGCACGTTGATGATCCAGGGCCGCAAGCTTCCACGCGTAGCTGTGGGCACCAGAGCATCGGAACCCTCTCGAGCAGCGTCCCCCATCTTCCTTTTCTCTGTTCTTAATTCATACCCCGCAGCACAGCACCGCAAAGTGCAAAGTTGGAGTAGATAGCCATCTGATGGAATAGATTGGAGAATTCCGGCTCTAATACCCTGGACAAAAATACCCGATCATGGGGATCTACCTCTTCCTCCCGAACCGTCCGGCAATAATCGAGGCGATGGACGATCTCTGCATTTCGTTGCTCGGCACACGAACCGCCCAGCCAATCGGCAGAATGTTTTGTAGAGCCACGCCCGGTTAGACTGACCCGGTCTAGACTTCTAGGCTTGGAGAGGCGGCCGGGTGTGTTTCTTTTGCCAGCCGGGCTGGGTCGACGTTGGGCCAAGATCCCGGGCTTGGGGAACGAACGATGACGGCACGGAATGGATAATGGAAGAATCCGAGAGACGCGAACGATCTTAGCCAAACGCGCAAGATGGAGAGAGAGCACATACTCCCACGTGTATACGTTGCGCCACTGCCAACGAACTTGCGGGCTCGCGACGCGCAGAATGGATCGAAGACTTCGAGAAATGGATGGCAATTTGGCAGTCCGTGCCGTTGGAAAGTCCCTGAATGCCAAGAGACGGGATCACGCCCTTCAGCCTCTTCCTGCAGGACAGACGGGCGACGGATTGATAGAGGCTGGATCCTATCGTGAGCCGTCGACGGTAAAAGGTCGGCGAGACATACACACTATTCCCTGGCAGCTCCTCGTGTCTTCGGACGCGGGCTCGCGGGACACAAGATTGATGGATGGCCCAAGACATCCGTAAATCCTGGCCAGGCTCTGGGCGGCCGTATTTGAGTGAGGTGCCACAAGCGGCGCCAAAAGAACAGGTCGCTGGACGACATTGACGCACAATGGAAAAGCGGCGGAAGGAAACAAGCAGAGAAAATGGCTGTCAACACATGAGACGGAAAATCAATAGCGCAGAAATGTTTCACGGACCTTGGCACGTGTGATATGGTTGAGGTTGGCAGGGTTTGGTTGACTTGATGTGAAACATCAGGTGTGTCGACAGTGCACGGAGCGAAGAAAACGGCGGCGATTGACAACTCGATTTTGCTCCCGTCAACCATCTCAACCATGATGAAAGATAAGAGTCGAACAATCAGAAAACGACGGTCATCGCAGGCGGCAATCACGGGATGATGGTATTGCGCAGCCGTCTCGCCGTCGGAGCAGGTGCTCCACTGCTCCTCCTCCTGCTCATCATCGTCCTCTTCTTCTTCGTCGCCAACCCCACCACCACGACGATCCCATTCTTCTTCAGTAGCCAAACACAAAGGCAAGCCGCCTTCGCCGCCGTAGCCGGTCCGGTACAGGAAAACACCAACGGCACAACGGGAGCGGCCTTCAAACAGACCTCCGCGGAGGGCGGCGCGATGGTGGAAGCCGCCGACACTGGCGACGCCATGGTCGAGGTGGCGGCGCCCAACACCGACGCCGCCAGCCAGCAGCAGCAGCAGTCGCCATCATCCGTTGCCGACGCTATTGGCGCCGGGGGCGCCACTGTTCAAGAAGACACCGGCCAAGTATCGATCAACAAACCCTCCACCTCCTCCTCGACACCCCCGAACGCCTCCCTCCCCATCGAAGCCGCCATCTTCCGCGGCGTGCAGGGCCCCAAAGCCTGCCGTGGCAGCTCCTCGTCGCCCATGCACCTCATCAGCCTGCCCCGGCCCGCGACGCGGCACACGACCGAGCTGTGCTACGACCTCTCCGGCGCGGCTGGCTGCGCGGTCTTCACGGCCAACAAGGCGGACGGGTGCCAGGCTCGCCTGTTCACAGAGACCGGTTGCAGGATGTTCGTAAACGTCGCCGTGTTCCAGCCCGAGCCGCAGCCCGTGGGCGGCAACTGGCGGAGCATCGCGATCAGGTGCGGGGTGCCCGAGCCGGACCCGGCCACGCTGGGGATGCCGCCTCTTTCGGGGATGATCACCAAGACCAAGCCGAAGGAGGGTGGCGGCGGCGGCGGTGGCGGCAAGGGGAATGTCCAGAACCAGAACCAGAATCAGAGCCAGAGCTAGAACCAGAACTAGAGCTAGAACCAGAACCAGAGCCGGAATGGCTTGCTGGAGTCGCCATCACAACAACAGCAACGACCGCAGCAGCCTGGGATCGGCCCACCTCGGTAATACGGAGGGATGAAGGAGGAGAATTATAATCCGCTCACCTGAGAGATCAATCAGAAGGAAGGATCGCGAGAAGAGGCAGGCTGAGGGATGTCACGGGGATCCATCCGATGCCCCGACCGAAAATATCTCTTACTCCTCATATTGACTGATGATGATTGATGACGGGAGGAGAGTTTTGCGGCGTTAAGAGGGGGACAGAACGGGATATCCTCGTCCTCACCCATCATCTATCTGTCTGTGCCACTTAGCAAGACTACAGGTACCTAGTGCCTGCCTGCCTGCCTGCCTGCCTGCCTGCCTGCCTACCACCTTGGGATTTTGTCAGGTCTGGTGTGTTCACTCGCTCTCGGTCACCATCATCAGCGACCGAAAAGCATAACTCGTCCATGGATATCGACATTCGACACTCTCCGTGGTCGTGAACCTTTCGTGTTTCCTTGACGCGACCGACCGACCGAGCCGTCAGCCACGCCGCTCCAGCTCTTCCACTTTTTTTCTCTCGGCCGGCCCCCTCAAGGCGACGTTGCATCCAACAATCCCCCTTCCTGCAGGGCATTGATTGAAATGGGAAGGCAAACGACCTCGGGATATGCGGCACAAAATTCCAGAAGTGGTGCGTGTACTGTGTACTGTGGTATGCATGTGTAGGAGGATTCCAAGGGGACAACTAAAAGAAGAAGAACAGGAGGAATTGATCCTTCTCGTGTATAACTGCTAGGCACAACGGCACAGCTACCACGAATACAGCACAGTGATGGATTTCCTCGTTCGATCAGGGGAAATTACGTTATGTGTATCCGGTACCTCACGTACCTTGGCATGGATTCCATTTACAGAGAAGGATTGGTTTTTTGTTTTCCAAGTTTGGTTTTCTTCCCTCGCTCTCTCTGGTGATTTGGGCGGCACGGCACACAGAATGATGGGGGCCGTCAACCATTGAAATTACCTAGGTATTCAACTTGAACTGATCCATCCTCTTAGGTGCTCTGCGCGAGATGTGGCTTTTCTTTGTCCCGTGGTGTGAGGAGGAGGGAGAGCGAGGACGAAACCCAGAATCAAGATAGGATTCGGCGCTACGGCGGCAGAGCAAGGCCAATATTTCTCGTCAATGATTTCTTTTTCTAGTTTTCGCCAATTTGTGGGATTGCATCGAAATCTACATAGAGCCAGAACCAGATCGGAGGGGAAAAAAAATACATAAAGAGAAAAAACCCAGAAGCGAAAATAACGGACCTTTTCTAATCTCCTTTTCCGGACGCTACCCGCAGGCTACGCTGACCTGGGGAAGGCCTGTCCTTCTGTGCTACTTCCTTGCTGTTCTGTTTGTCTGCGGCGGCAGCATTGATGATGAATCTCGAGAAAGCGGTTCGCACCGCCGCGGTGCATGACATCACGAAAGAAAAGGAGTCATGCAGGATCCGGCATCGGTCATTGGTCGGTCGGGTTTCTCCTTTGAGCAAAGGACTGTGCCGGTGCCATGTGCGGAATAGATCCGTGTTGATGATGCTATCTTTTGTTGTGCTCCTCTCTGTGTCCCAATGTTAGTGCCCTGGTGCTTTCCGGTACTTGTGCCAGCTGCACAAAGACGCGGCTGCGAACGGCGGTCAATCTGGACAGTTGTCTCGGTTTATGAAATCTCTTTCGGGTTGGTCGGGAGGTCGGTCGAGAGGTCGGGCGGTCTGCGAGACGCCTCCTATCTGATCTCCATATCTGCCTCCTACCTGATCTCCATATCTGCCATCTCCATATCATCTCCCCAATTACCGTTGTCACCGTTGAGGCTGGCTGAGCTGTGGAGAGTCATAGGAGAGAAGCTTGTGAGGGAGAGAAATTTGTGCACACCAAAAAGATCTTCCGAAAGAGGCAAGTTGAACGTCCGAGTCGTGCGATGGAGCGGTTTAAGGGAAGGATATGACAGGGACAATGGACCCCTTTCGTATTCCGCAAATGAACTGGCGCCCGTGAAGCGCCCTTGCATTAGTGTGCGCCAGCGAGCAGGCTAAGGCCTGGCCCTGGCCAATGAGGATCAAGGGCCCCACTGAGGGTGATTTTCGTTCCTTTTTTTTTTTCTCCCGCGATCGCTTTGTCTTCGGTCTGTTGTTGGCGGTTGATGACGATGATGGAGGGAATAGGCTCCTCCCTTTCGTGCGGCTTTTGTCTATGTCGCGCGATCCAGGAACAGTACCACCTAAGAACGTTGAGGACTGATGGGGAGAATCGTCTCGGGTGGTAGTAGGAAGCTTCTTTCTGCGGGCGAGATCTTTAGGCATCAAAAAACTCTCCTTGCGCTCGGTTGTTTTTGTTTCGCGACTTGTTGTGTTCTTGTGACCTGGGGGCGGCGCAAAGCGAAATGTGCAGAGTTGCACACAAACGTGCGCGCCGTATCGAAATCGTTTACCCCTGGCGAACGAGCGGCGCAAGCTCAACCGCTACTCCTGGCCTGGACCCCTGAGTGCACAAAGCTCAAGCACCAAACAGATCAAAGCACACGATGGCAGGGAGAAAAAATCGAATGTCATTGGGTGCCAACTGGTGCCAACTTGCAAGCTACCAGCTGTCTAGCTGCAGTGCAAGGCTACCCTGGCATTCGCTACTGATGAAGGACTCTCCTCTAATTTCCACCTCGGGCGCAAAAGAGCTTTCCTCCAAGTGGCCGACCGACACCCGGAAGCGCAGCCGAAGGGACCGGATTTTTGCCCAACGAACTGAACGACAGCTCCGTTGGGCATCGTGGTTCTCCTGCCTTCATCTAGAGCCCGGACTAGGTTCTAGGGGCGACATTCCCTCGGTCTGTGGTGGATGCGACGAGATGAGATCAAAGCAAGCAATATCGGGAATGTCAGCACGAAGCCAGCTGTTTACCGGTCACATCCTGCGCTGAAAGGGGCACGACACTGCAAAGTTAACGTGGGATGACCCTGTCCAGCCGATATCCCATAGCACACTGGTGCACTTCCACGACCGATCCCACCCTCCATGTGAGGGCTATTCCTGGGAGGCGGGGATGAGGCGTGCCTCCACCGCTGGAGCTGAAGCAACCCTTTCGGGGGTTTCTTTGTTCTGCATCTGCTTGGATCGTGAGTGCGTTCCTTTTATTAAAGGGAACGGTAGCCGCCACCGTCCGTCGTTGGCTTCGCTTTCTTTCCTCTCTTTTTTCTTCGCCACACGCATTTCTCGTTAGCCTCATTCTATCGTCTCGACTTCGGTCACAGTCGCTCGCTAGCAACTCAAACTTGAACCACGTTCGCTTTTCGCCCTTCACGGCAGCCACTCGCTAAACCAGCAACATCGTTAATAAACAGCCATATAAAACTAATCCCGACTTTTAATAATCTCTACCCGCCTCAACAAAAACATCAAAATGCGTTCTGCTATCATCCTGTCCGGCGCCCTGGCCGTCCTCGTCCAGGCTCACGAGTACCCGTTCTGTGTAAGTGGAGATCCTCGGGAGAAGAGCATATGTGCACCGAGCAACGTCTGTCTACCTCACCAGGCCGCTAATAAACCATCTCAACGCTACAGGAGCACGACAACTGCTACCGCAACATCATTGATGAGCGCTTCTCCGCCTCGGCCACCCCGCTGTGCCAGTCGTACCTGGCTGCCGCGACTGCCACCATCCCGTCCATCTGGGAGAACTGCGTCGCCGCCTCCGAGGTGAGCTCGGCCTGCTCGTGCATCACGTATGTGTCCACGACGTCGACGACCGCCACGTCTACCACCGAGACCGGCGTGACCACCACCGACAGCAGCAGCACCACCGAGACGACCGAGACGGGCACCTCGTCCACGGAGGGCACCCTCACCACCAGCCCCCCTCCCACGACGACGCCCCCGACCTCCACTACCTCACCGACCTCCAAGCCCACCAGCACCACCACCGACGACGAGTGCGACGAGGACTCGACCACCTCGAAGAAGCCCACCTCGACCAAGACGACCAAGTACACGACCTCAACCAAGTCGGTCACCAAGACCTACACCATCACCAGCTGCAGCGCCGCCGTGACCGACTGCCCGGCCAAGGGCCACGTCACCACCACCGTCGTCGTCGAGACCACCGTGTGCCCCGTAGAGGAGGAGGAGGAGAAGACCACCTACAAGCCCAAGCCCACCAAGACCTCGTACGGCACCGGCTACCCCGTCACCACCACCAAGCCCGCCACCTCGTCCACCAAGGCCGTCACCGCCGGCGCTGGCCGCGTCAACGCCGGCCTGGGCGTCGCTGCTGGTGCCGCTCTGGGTGCTCTGGCTCTCCTGTAAATGGGGTTTCCGATGAAAATTGGGTGAGATCGAGAACGATTATCTGGGGGTTAGCATGTTCATGTTTCAGATTATCAAGGTAGTGAGGTCCTCATCATCACTGAACTGATGGCCTGGCCTCTCTGAATCTGATACCCTCCAGTCTTCTCTCTTCTGCCCTGCCGGTGGCTTTAGATGAGAACTTTTTTTTCTACCCTAAGCGAACGCAGCTTCAAATCTAGCAATAGCCTCTTCGTTCTTTTCTGGTGTGAATGGCAAATTATTGGGATTATTTTTTGGACATGGATGAACCCCTGGATCATTTTGATTCTTAACTTACATTACATACATACTGGGGACGGGAGACATGTCTTACACCGCACATAACATGAGTTCACATGGTTCACGATAGACAAGAAGCAGCACAAGTATTAATGTTTTTAACTACGCCGTTATCACGAACATTGGAGAGCTCGTTTTATCTTCGACTTGTCGGTGTGTGTTCAGCCGTTTCACTTTTTAAGTCTCCCAATTCCCGGATTCCTGGCCATCACTCAGACAGACTCCGTCCCATCAACAGCCTGCCATCGCCCGTATCACCCGTATCACCTGTATCTGTCTGACGGCGCAACCTTGGAAACGAAAACGGCGGACGTCAGATTAGCTCCGGGTAAAATCTAATAAAATTTAATCTCAGCTGAGCTGAGGCGCAAAAAAGAGGCGTTCGCGCCAAACCAGGAACCTGTAATTTACCTAATTGGTCCTTCCCTTTTTGTACGTCCAGGTCAACGCTAATCCCCACACGATGGGACTGTTCTAGTGACCCAAAACGTGACCCCCCAAGTCCCCGAGCGCCAGCTGCGCATACGTCTCAAAGCTCAGCTGGCCGAAGCGGCTTCTGGTCCTGAAGCTCACCGGCTTCTGGTCCTGAAGCTCACCGGCTATTATGCCCTCTGCAGCATCGGCACCCTCTCCATTGAACACCTCACTGACGAGGCCAGTGAGCCAGACATCGCTCCCTTTTGAGGCAACCAAGCCCAATGCTGCAGGTAGCTGCTCTGTTCGACCGGTATACTTCGATACATAGGGTGTTGTCCCGACTGCAGCAGTCCATGTCACGTTAGTATTGATAGAATGGGGGATTTGGAGTGGCAAACGCCAGCCCCGGGAAGCCCTGAGGAGCCTTTTGCAACGTGCACTGAAGGGGTATGCAGTTGCTCACCTGGTATGATGATCTCAGGAGACTCCGACATCGACGACAGGCAGTAGAAGAAGAATCCCAGGCCCGTGAACTCCTGAGGCCCGGTCTTGTACTCGTCACGGTAGACCGGGATGCCGTCGGTCCAGGGTAGCACCATCAACGTGCTCGAACTGCCGTCTTCGGAAGAGGGGATGACGTACTCGTAGTACCAGTCCTGATACACTTTCAGGAGTCGGAGGCTTCGGTGTGTTGCTCCTCTGTCACGGTCGGCAGATAGTCACTAATAAGATCCCGGACTCAACGGTTAGCAAGATGGCCAAGACACTTTTGAACAGGGCGCTTTGCGTGCACGGCAGAGTACAGAAGGAGGGGACAGTCAGAATGGGGGAGATGGGACTGGCTGGCTGCAAACTTACACCTTGAAGCGAACTTGCGGGTTGAGAATAGGCGCTTTTCCATGGCCCTGGCATACTCATCGATGAACGGCTTGAGGAAGAGGTTCCATTGGTCTGGATTGGCGGCCTAGGCGAACGCTGGATAGAAAAATTCCTCCAGAGAAGCCGAGGTCCCAGCCGGTCGAGTGTCCCGCCATAGTTGGTCGAGGCTGATCTCCGTTCTTTCGATGCCGAGAAACCCCTCGAGGCGAGATATGAAGTTGTTGAACAGCTCTCGGCTAGGCACGTGTGCCACTGTCCAGTAGTCGGTGGGATAGAGGAGCCTTGTTGGCTTCTGGGAGTCACGTCGTCAGTAACCCGCGTCGTGAAGGGCTGTGCCCACGCAACGTGCTCGCTGCATAGGTAGAATAGGATGAACATCTCACACACTTTAACTGTCTCGTTCGATCGGCCATACAGCGCCCGGGCAAGATTGTGGAATTCCGAAGCCGTGCAGGCAAACCCGCCGATGGCATCGAATCGTCTGCGACATGCGTTCCGTTCAGCATTAGTTCGTCCGACTCCGTCTACCTGCGTTGTTGGCGGATATCCTTGGTGATGTAGAGCAACTTACGGGGAGTATGGGATGATTCCTTCAGAGCTCGCGGCGTTAAGAGAGGGCCGCATCTCGAAAATATCCTGGGCAGCAGCTGGCCCTCGAATGCTCCCAAGGGCTGGAGATAGGGGGATGGGAACCCGCATGTCAGAAATCTAGGTCGATAAAGCGCGGATGGGCACTGGCGGATACGATGTAGAGTGTGTGGACCAGGAAAGCCGGGGGAGTAGGGATAGGGAGAGAAAAGAGAAACTAAGGGACGAACTATCAGAGCCAAGAGTGAAGTCCAGCCAGTCATACGTGGCGATCGCAGCCGCGCTTCCCGAGCTGCTCCCGCTCGGGATGAGATAGCCGTCCCCCCTCGGGTTGAAGGGGGCATGGTAGTCCACATAATCGGCCGTGGGCCACTCTGAATCGGCGAACTGGGTGGCCTTGAGTTTGCCGACGATGACGAAGCCGAGATTGACCAGTCGTTGAATCGTTTTTGTAGACTCGTTTCGGGGAGGGTTGAAGGAGGTGTAGGCTCGCGATCCGCCTCTGGTCTTGAGACCCTTCAGATCCATGATGTCCTTGATGGCCAGCCGCGTCCCAGCGTACGACTTCCCTGCGGAGTTTTTCGGGTAATGATACAGGCGGGATGGTACTGCGACGGTCAATGCGCTTGGGTACTCCTCTCCGTATGCGGCTGCGGTGAGAGCTCGAAACCTGAGGGACTCATCAGTTAGTAGACCGCCAGTAAGAAGACACTTTCGATTACGTGTCGATGACCAGGCGAGAACACAGCATGGGGGAAAATACGGGGGAAGCAAACTTGGGATGCGGAGGCGAAGTCGAAGAGGGGGAAGAGGCCAGGAGGAGAGGAATGAACTAACGTATTTGCTTCTTCCGCCGGCACAGTAGCCACCACAAACGCGCCAGCCGTATCTGGGTAGAAACGGTATGCCTGGTGCAGTTTTCCATCCTGTACGAAGTACGGTCCTTGGGGGAGCAACTTCTCCTTGTTGTCGGCGCAGTATGTGTACGCCTGGTGAGCATCGACGCTACTGTTGCGGAGGAGGAAGCCGACGGCTTCTTCTGCTGTCAGACTACCACAAGTACCTCCTGATCCTGTCTGAACGACAACAGATCAGAGGAACTGCCGAGTCCAGATGTCGTCAACCCTCTCGAACTCAGCAAGAACCTCCTGGAGCTGTTGGTGGAGGCCTCGGGCTCGGGGAGGTCAGGTTTTGGATCGTCAAGACGGTGCACGGCTCCGCGGTCTGGCCGCTGCCAAATCGGTCGGTGCGTTCGTCCCCCAGTGGCTGCGTTAGTTGGTAGTCGAGCATTAGCTACTACCTACACGGGTTTAAACTTCGGGAGTAGGGGGGTCAGGCTGGTAGATTCGGGAGGACAGGGAGGAAATTGAGGACGAACCAGGCTCGTCGGGTGCATGTAATAGGCTACATCCCAGAGACGGACGACGGCTGAGGCCACAGTTGGCTCAGCAGCATGCGCCCTGGTCTGGAAGTTCTGGAACAAAGGCGTGAGCGAGAGCGCTCCGAGCAAACGCGAAGTGAACATCAGGGGCTTCGGCCAAGCGTTACTGATTGGAAGCTAGATAGGTAGATTAGGTAGGTAAGGTAGGTAAGGAAGAGACCTTACTCAGAGAGAAAATAAGAAGCATGAGAGAAGTCGAGGTAAGCTGTTGAGGGGCTCGTTTTAGTCCAGTGAGCTCAAGATGCTTTCCGTTCTTTCCTACCCCTTACCCCTTATTTAGGCTAGACCGCCTGGCAAGACAGCCGACTCTTAGCCATTGACGACAGGGCGAGATGATCAATAGGCAACTGCTGCAAATGTCACTTCAGAGGTGCGACATGCTTCCTAGCAAACCAAATGCTGAGATCGCGCGGGCCAAATTCAAGCTGTCACAGGTTCTCGAAGCAAAAGGACATCCCGAGGCTGAATGTGTCTCACTTCCAAACGTGGCGCGGGAACTGCTCGGGGGATCTTAGGCAATTCTGTCCCGGGAGCAGACAGCACCGAGGCAAGCTACGATAAATCGATAGCATATTTCTTACGGTGAGGACCGATGTTACTTCGATGGAGTACGAGTGTTACGGAAGGCATCCTATGGTGTTTATAGTTTGGCGAGGTACATGCACTAGAGGCAGGTTCTTGGGTTTTGGAACCATCGGCTGGAAGGAGGAGACGACGGCACAGGTCACATAGGTAGGTCGTAGGTACTTAGCTTTAGTTGGAGGTACCATTTCCTGGCTGTAAGATTGATATGTAGTACGATCTTTCAGGCCTTGCTCAAGCTCTCAGACTACCTGGGGCCCTTGGTCTTCAAGTTATCGTCGTGTGTGAGGTCAGTATGCGATGTAGGTTAGCTCGTTAGATACCGTTTCCCGCTCCTGTCCCTTTGGTGGTGTTCGCACTACTCACTTCACTGGGATGATGATCTTGGGAGAGATGCTTCTTTGAGCACACTAGTACATTCTCCCAGACACTATGCTTTCCTTTTTGAGGTACTACAAGTAGAATTCCATCTCCCGCCGACTTCGGAAGATCTACATGCCCGCTGGCTGGCGTTTGGGGCTATTTATTGGCATCGTGTGCGGGCTCGTGAGACGCCAAGGGGTACTGTGGCCGCTAAGCGGGCACGGATGGATGCCAATTAGGAGACAGTTCGTTGTTTTGACAAGCTTTCGGGCTCCAAAGGTCTTTCCCGGTTAGCATTCGATCGTGTTTACGAGTAGCAAGTACGTACTAGGTGGTACTTACCGGCCATATGGACCCGAGGGTCATGGTCGAAACTGTAGGGGGTAGCGTCGCGAGTACCTGAGCCTTATCTTGGAATCAACGATGGGATTCACAGTGAAGCATCGAAGTGACTCGTGATCCACAAGCCGAAAATTTCCTACGACAGGCAGGCGGCATCTTGTCAACCCCGAAACACAACACTGCCAGGGACAACTTGCTGCAGACGGGCACAGATTTGGCCTGCTGCTTTCCCACCTCGGACAGTCAACGACAACCCACAACCAGACCTGCCAACCGCGCCTCCGAGCATCCCACCACTTGCCGTCGGGTAGTCCAGCAATCATTGATCGGACTGCCGAAGTTCCAATTGTCTTCAAAGGAAAGGACCTCTCTCCAAAAGCTCCCTGAGGTCTTCGTTTGTGCAACCTCTGGACGAGAGCTCTAGCCTAGCCCCAGAGTTGGTGAAAACGGAAGGAAGGACCGTCAATTCAGAGGGAGGACTGGCCAATAGAGCAACGGCATTGTGCTCCAACCACCAGGCAAGGGTGGGACAGCCTTAAAAGACTGCACGAGCCCTACTGAAAGGTACGCGTCTGAACCAAACACCTCCACCCCCGTCACCATCGCAGACCTTCAATTGGACGACAACAGCCTCACCTAGTACATCTTACGAACTTCCTTTAGGCAGAACATTTACCATATCTTCAGCCTGAACACCTAAATAACGTCAGCGAAGGCACCGCCAGCGTCGACAACAACTGCTGGACCCTGCCACCTGTCCCCAAACCCAGAACCGATCCGAAGCGTCTACCAAGAGAGGGGCCAAAGGGAATCCATCGCGTCAACACGCCGAGACTTAGCTTCACCAACCCAAATCAGAGCAAAAAAGCGAGCATTCGGATTCAGACCAGACGAAAATTCAAAAATGGATCCTCCTTCTTCCGGCAGTGCTTCACGCATCGTCGAGGTCGTTGAGGAGATCACCACGGTCTCTGCCTCCGGCCAGAACGTCCCAGTCGTCGGCTTCGACGACAATAACACCCACCGCCGTGCCTCCATCCGCGCCGAGGGCGGCAACGCGGATGGGGAGGAGGACACGGCCGCCCAGCTGCGTGGCCGCCGCGCCATTCTCGCCGACCAGGGCGGCCGAGGCCGCTCCAGGACTCAGAGCGTGCAGAGATCAGAGGGAGACAGCAGCCGCCCCTCGGGCCGCGCTGGCAGCATCCATCGTGGCCCCCGCAGCGGCGTGCCTCGTGTCGTCCGCTTCAGCAACGGCTCCGACGTTGTCCACTTTATCGAGCAGGAAAAGTCTGAGTTCAGCGACGGCTTGGACGATGCCATCTACTACCATGACCCTGACCCTTCCCGTCGCGGCCGGCGTCGCGGCCGTCGTGATCATGACAGCCTCGACGATCATGACGACGACCGAGGCCGCAGCCAGCATCGGTACTCCCGCCAGCATTACTGCCGCCTCCACCGCGACGAGGCCCAGGGTGATCTCAGAGAGGCTTCCACACCCACTAGAAATACTAGAAATACCCCCGAGCCTATTAGTACTGCTTCCGACGAGGAGGAGGAGGCTATCACCAGGGCCATGAGAGAGGAACACCGTCGAACCGTCCGTGAGCGTCGTCGACGACGCTACTCCCACCGCCACGACTCAGACACGGACTCAGGCACGTCGTCTTCTGATAACGCCCGTGGCGCCACCACCTCTCGCCGGGCCACACCTCCCAGCCGGGCCGGAGCCCCTGACCCCGGCCAGCCCGAGACACCCGCTGACGCCGCTGACGCCACTACCCAGGCCGCAGCTCAACAGGAGCTGCAGGAGCTGTCCGCCATGGCGGCCTCGGGGAACCTCTACTACAACCAGACCTTCCTCACGCACGCCGGCCTGCACCAGCAGCTCCTCCCAGTGCGGCCGCCCAACTACCCCTACGCACCGCAGGCCTGGATCCCGCACACGGCGGTGGCCCAGACGTCGCTAACACCGCCGTGGTACCCCACCCCCACGCCGGCCCCATCGCCGTACTACCGCATGCTGCCTGGCACTCTCAACGGGGGGCCGCCCCCTGCTGCCCCTATGCCCTCTGTGCGGCTGCATCCACTGGCGGGTCCGCAGCAGATCCTGGGCCAGCAGCTCGCCCAGCAACAGCAACAGCATCAGGCTCAGCAGGCTCAGCAGGCTCAGCAGCAGCAGCAGGCCATGGCGGCCCAGATGAGCCAGGGAGGCGTCATCTGGCCTCTTCCACCCTTCAACCTGCAGCAGCCGCCCCCGGGCAGCGGCTACAGCCAGGGACAGGGCCAAGGACCGGGCCAGGGCGGGACGGGCCCCGTGATCCCGGCTGGAATGCCCCCTGGATACACGTACACGCCTGTGTGAGGGGCTGCTCTCAGAGGTCAGGAGTCAGGGGTAGGTAGATAGATGGAATGATGGAACAGATGGGATGGATAGGTCGATGGATGAATGGATGGATGGATGGATGGATGGATGGGTGGATGGGATGGAAGGCAGAATGATAACAGACGGTCATTCTCCCAGGAGGGAACAGGTACGAACACCCGGAGGATACAGTGCTGACGCTATTACGGGAGGGAACAGAGCTGAAGGATGGTGACGACTACAGCCAGTTACGTTGATATCGAACAGGACGTTACCGAGAATGGTTACGGCTAGGTACAAAACTTGGGAGGAGAAGGATGAGGAGAGACCACTACAGCACCTTTACCCCTCCCTACATTACCCTTACCTCCCTGCAAGGCGTGGAGCACACATTACCAGCACACGTTACCTTACCGCAGACTTTACGCGATGTACTTTTAGTCTTGCATTTCACGTACAGCAAGCAGCATGATGCGATGCACTGGCTAGCCATCCCTTAATAATACTTTGCTTTCATGCCGTCCTACCAGCCGATGATTACGAAGCAACAGTGATGGCTGCCATTCTCAATGCTACTAATATTACCATCGCATACTTTGTGTGCTCGAACATCCACCCATATCGAGCTGAAACTAACCCGCTATCCATCCGAGACTCGCTCGAGTACGACGGGGGGAAACACAATCATACCACAATCATACTTGGGTCAACCACCTTGGCCTGGCCTGGTGGGTACCAGGTAGGAAGGCAAGAGAAGAAAGAAGTAGCATCAGTGAGTGTAAGAGGCAGACAGGGAGAGGAGGCGTGATATAGTATTCACATTTATGCTAGGTAATTATGTCACCCAATCTAGAGGATCGTGGTGACGACCGACGAAGGACGAAACAGAACAGGCCAAATAAAGTAACAAAGAGGAGGTTGTAGTATGTAGAAGCAGTGGGCGAGGGCGCTGTATCTTAACGCGTTGGACGAACGTTCAAGGGCGGGGAAGACAGGCCAGGCCAGGCTGGGAACAGCGTGGAGGGGCTTTGCTTCGCGTTGCCATGGCCCATGGGTCTCGCCTGTCTATCTTGCCCCTATCTTTCTTTTCTTTCCTCCCTGGATCCCTCCCTCCTTCACGGTCAGTTATGCATGCATCATTATGTGGAAAGCAATTCAGTTCCTGTCTTTAAAATAGTACCAAGAAGAAACACACATATACTGTCTAACCTTGGGTACTAGGTAGTAAACTCTGCTCCTTGATCCACTCTCCTCCTTGGTAATAACAGTATGTACTAGAAAAGTTTCGTGTCCACGTTCCATTGCCGTTCAATAATCCCAAGAAAGGAAGCGGGCCAAAGCATAGCCTTGTATGTGTAAGTAAGAGCGATAATGGTTTATGGTGTTGTCCCATGATAACGACAAGAGAAGAAAGGTAAAGTGTGAAAAGAATAGGAAAAAGTGGTGGCAAAGAGATGGAAATAAAAAAGAAACCAAGGGGAATGAAGCGTAAGAAAAGTGAAGGGAATAGCGTAGAGCATGAGAATAAAAGGCCCCATTCTGTAGAAAAAAAAAACGAAACATCTTTTGTCCCCTCAGCCGGAAGACACACCGCGGAAAGATGGACAGACAGGCAGACGGAGTGACAGACAAACAGACAAACAGTCAGTCGGTCGGTCGGTCAGACAGTCAGACAGGCAAACACACAGCAGCCAGTCCATCCACCCCCCTCCTCTCTCTCCCTCGTCCCTCCCCCAAACTCAACCCATCCTCTCCCCATAAACCTCCTCCCTCCTCGCCGCCCCCTCATGCAACGCATCAACATACGTCCTATACTTCACGCTCTCCCTCAGCAGATACTCGCTCTTCCTCTGCCAGTTGCCCATGGCTTTGCCGGCATTCCCGCCCCTAGGCGAGAACGCCAGCAGCATCGGGCTCCGCAGCGCGTTGTGCGCCCGCAGGTCCTCCTCGATCGACGCCACGTACGCCATGAGGCCCGACAGCTGGTCCGCCTCCGCCAGCGTCGAGGGCCGGAGGGACTGCGCCGGGGGCCGCCACTCTGCGATGTGGACCTTGTCCCCCGGCAGTTTGTTGTGTCCTGCAGGAGTGCCAGAGGAAGAGGAGGGACCGTGTGAACTGCCTGGTGCTGCTGCGCCAGAAGCGACCCCCTCCGTCACGGCGGCGATGGCGCGGTCGGCGGACTGCATCGAGCCGGAGCGCGTGCGCATGAACTCGAGCGAGCCGGAGCGGAACGAGCTGGCGCGGGAGTGCAAGGAGCCACGGGATTGATGCCGAGGTACAGTCCCCGACGGTCCGCCCCCAGTTCCAGGACGACTACCGGGGCCGCTCGCACCACCAGTACCACCAGTACCACCAGTAGCGTCCGCAATGGCAGTAACAAGCGGGTTGTTGACGATGTTCTCGCTCCACCCGTACTCCATGTTCGACACCCCGCCCACGAGCGGGTGCGTGCTGAGCCTCGCGCTCCAGTAGTTGGCCGTCGTCACGAACTCCCTGCTGACCTCCGGCGTGCCGACCTGGAACAGGTGGACGGCGCCCGTGGGCAGGCTGAGCGCCCAGACGTGCGGGCGGGACGTCGAGTAGCCCGGCGGCGGGAGGGCGGACGCGAGCGTCTGTTTCAGGGAGAATGTGCCTAGGTTCGTGGCGTTTTCTTGCCAGTTGCCTCCGCCTACTACTACTGCTGCACCACCACCACCACCTTTGGAGTTAGCTCCGCCGCCGAGACCACCGAGACCACCGGCGTGGCCGTGGTGATGGTGAAGATGGCCGCGACTCTTCTTGCCGAGCGACTTGTTGGGCGCGAACGAGAACAGGCTCATGCTGCCCTTCTGAATGACCGCGAAAACCTCGGTCCAGTTCCGGTCCTTCGCCTTCTTGTCTATGCCGTCCAGGTGGTGCTTGTGGATCACCCTGCCCTCCTTGACCCAGGGTGGGCCCGCCAGCTCCAGGGACTCGTCTTCCAGCAGCGGTTGCGGTTGCGTGTTGCTGGCATTGGCATTGACATTTGCGACAGAACCAGCCCCATCTTGCCCACCACCACATGCCGTAGTACTGCTTAGGCTCAAAACGCTGCCCCCTCCCGCCCCCATCGTGGCCTCCTCCCGCACGATCGCCTGGCTCAGCGCGTTCGCGAAGCCGATCGACTGCTGGAAGTTGGCGTTGGGGGGGTACGCGGCCGAGCCCATCGAGTCGATCGACATGGACGTCTGCGTGCGGCCGAGCGAGTAGCGGCTTCGCGTCGCGGACGAGACGGTCGGGCTCCAGATCGAGCCGCCGTCGTCGAAGCTGGTGCGGCTGGACGAGAAGCCTCCGCCACTGGGTCCGTTTCCGTTTCCGTTTCCGTTGCTCGAAGACGACGGCGGGAACTGCGCGCGGGCACGAGACCTGCTCTTGGAGGTCCAGCGAAGGGTGGCGGCCACGCGGGACGAGGACTGGTCGGCGTTGCGGCCGCGCATGGAGGCTTGGCCCTCGGAGGGAGCCTTGCTGAGCACGGAGGGCGAGCGCTTGAGCAGGCCGATCACGGAGAGGCTGGTCTGCGAGTGCAGGTGGTGTTGGGGGTCGTTCGCGCTCGCTCCGAAGAGCGGAAGGCGCTCGTCGCGGATCGATGTGTATGTGTCTTTCAGGACGGTCTCGACCTGGCCCTCCCATGCGCGGAGTGTGCCTTCGAAGGGCGTGTTGACGAGCGGACCGCAGGGGTCATCCGAGTCGTGGTGCTGGTCCTTTGACGCCGAGGCAGCTGCTGAGGAGAAGCCGGCGAGGAACGAATTCCGGAAGTTGTTGTTCGTGGGTCTCTCGTCCACGGATATCCTACCGCCGTCGTCCGGCGAGAGACCTCCAACTCCTTTTCCGGGCAGGATGGACTGCCGGCCGAAAGCGTCTGGTGCGGCATCCGCCAGTGATTGTCTGATTGTACCGATAGTATTCTTGACGAACTGGCTGCGCGTCATCTTCTGTTCGATATCTGCCAGGTGCAGATCGGTGTTGAGGAGCATGATCGAGTAGCAGATGGTGTGAACGACGTCTGAGTGCGAGAGAGGAAGGAGAAGGATTAGCAGACGAACGGGTATGGTGATGGTAGAGCAGAAAAGGCATGGCGACACCAAAAATTCGAGTGAGTGGATAGGGGTCACGGGGGTTCAGAGGATAGTAGGAGAGGGCGTACCAGTTGCCTTGAAGCCGTGATTGGGGTTGCATTCACACCATCGCTTGGCAAAGGCAGAGAGGATTCGATCGACCTGCTGCGTCTCAGCCCGGAGGATCAGCCTCCCGCAGAGCTCTCGCAAAGAACTCAGGATGCTTCGGCTGGCGAAGTCGTGGAGCGCCATGTAAGCGCTCAGCGTGCGTTGGCGGACGGGACCCTCCTCGCCCATCCAGGCGGCGGCTCTCTCCTTGGTCACATAGTCCTCGTTGCCCTCGTAGATCTTCTGGGCCTTTTGTCTCTCGTCCTCGGTGGGCTCGCCCACCACGAAGTCCGGTTCGTCGATGGGCTTGTCGGCGTTGGACGACGAAGAGGGGACGGGAGGAGAAGAAGCGGCAGCAGCAGCAGCATCAGCGGCCATCCTGCTCGAAACTGTTGCGCTGCTCGGTTCGGAATCCTCGACTTTCACGCTGGGGAGGCTCGAAGCCGACTTGGACGCCACGGAGGGGCTGCCTCTGCCGTTCTCTAGCACTGCGCCTTCCATGGGGAGGACTAGCTTCGACGACTCCTTGGGCCTGTTTTTCTTCTGTACGCGCGACGATCTCGACTTCGCGTCGTTCGGGTTTGGCCTCGAGCGGTCTTCGGCTTCTTCAGCTTCGCTGTCGCTGTTGTCGTTGAGGAACGAGCCGGTCCTGGCGGCTGCAGAGGAGTTGTTGGTAAGAGGAGGTGCGATGGAGTTGGAGTGGTGGGGTGGTTCAGGGGCTTGTCGACTCGGTGGTTTTTCAATACGATTTGCGTTGGTGTTCACAGGACTGTAGTCCCGCGGATGCGGCTTCGGCTTCGGCTCGAAATGCTTTTGTAGTGGCTGCCGTGGCTCGCGCTCAGGTTCGGGCTCGGGTCGAGGTTCGGCGGGGTTATCGTCTGCTATGCCTCTGACGGCCGAGGCCAATCCGGCCGCGGGGTGAGTCGACCCCGATGAGTCAAGCTCTCTTTCGCGAGGTCCTTCGCGGACCGCCGAGTCTGGGGGATTTGCGGGGGCGCTATCTGAGGCCTCGGCCATGGCCGAGTCCTTGGTCGGCGAAGGTCCACCGCTGCTACCACCACCACCGTCTCCGAGATATGGCGCGAGAGCACGAGCAAGAGCTGGACTCCATTCGGCCTGCTGAGGCGACGGTATTCGATGGGGGACGATCGTGGGAGGAACGATGAGGGATGGCGGGAGTGGGGGAGGCGGGGGTGGCGGTTCTTGTTGGGCGGCTTTCTTCTGCCGCCTGAAGAAGCTGGACGTCTTCTTCTGAAGTGTGGGATAGTGCGACTGTTGCTGCGCATTCGCATGAGAGGAATGCTGGCTGTCCCGGGAGGGCGGGGCGCTTTGAGGCTTCGTGCCGCCGGCGGAATGGCCGCGGGGGCTCATCGAGTCACTGTGGGAAGTCGAGGCTACGTTGCGGGCGGACGCGGATGGATCGGACGAAGGTGAGGAGCTGCCGAGGTCTTTCCAGGTCCCGAACACCCGTCTGAAGAAGCCAACCTTCTCCTTCTGCGGCTGGTGCTGGCCATGACCAGTTTGGTGCGAGGACGAAGAAGGATGCGGACTTCCCCCGACGACGTGCACGGGCTCCTTGGACTTCTCATAGCCGACGTGCGGCGCGGGAGCCGAGTCGATGTCAAACGCAGCAGTAGCACCAACACCGCCCGGGACGGGTAAAGGTGGGGCCCTCGATGATGAGGACTGGGCCATTCGTCCGACAGTTGCGCTCCTCGAGGAGCGTGTGCTTCTTTTGCGCTCCATTGAAGGCCCGCGGACCGGCGACTTGGGCGGTCCTGAGCCGGGAGCAGGGGGCAATGGTGGGATGATCGACTTGACGAGGGGCAGGCTCGGCATGGAGGGGACAGTGTTTAGTCTCCGCGGGCCACCTGGTACCGTGGGAGTCGGGGCCGCCTCGTAGTCGTCATCTGCAGAATTAGAGTTGGCGCTGAAGAACGAGTTCGAAAAGTCAATGTGCCAGGGCTTCTGCCCATTGGCCACCACCGTCTGCTGCTGCTGCCCTTGTGGATGCCCCTGATCGAAGCTAGACGACCGTCCGCCGAAGCCGTGTGCCCACCGTTGGCTGCCGAGCACCTGGGCGTATCCTGCGTCGACGCTGTTGGAACTGCTGCTCTTGCTGCCCCTGCCGCCCCTGGAGTGTGCGTGGTGTTTTGGCGTGCCCGGCTCGCGCAGGCTGTTTATCCGGCCAAGGGTCGACTGGAAGTTTGAACTGCTGTTGCTGCGCCGCCCGCGCGAGAAGCCGCTGGAGACCTGGCTGGCGTTGTCGGCGCCGTCGAAGTCGGAACTGTACGAGTAGTCGTGGCCTGGGCGTCCGGAAGTGGCTGGCCCTGCGGTGGCCGTTCTCGAGGTAAGCGTGCGCGACGTGTCTGCTGGGCTGAAGAGGTCCTCGTAGGTCTGTCTCGAAGTGTTCATCTGCCCCATGGAGAATTGATCGAGCGAGAGCAGCATGTTCGTGACGAGAGAGTCGCGGGTGACGTTCCGTGGCGACAGGGAGAGGTCGTGTGAGTCTCGGGGGTTGGGTCGACGCGGTTCGGACGAGGCTGCTCTGCCGCTGCCGCTGCCAACACCGCTGTGGCCGATGTCGTCGAGAACGTTGGTTCCGATCGTCATGGTGGTCGACATAAGCAAGTCGTCCAGGTTCGTGGGAGTTTTGTCCTCGAGGAATGCGCCGCTTGTCGCATTCTTGGCGGTGTGCGTCGTGAGAGACGGCTGCTGTTGCTGCTTAAGCGCCCGGCTCGAGGATGTGACCTTGAGGGTGGTGCTGCCCATCAAGGGGAGTTGTTGCGACTTTCGGTTCGGAGGCGTCTGGGGCGAGGCGTCATTGGGCAAAGACGTCTTCGATGCGGGGACAACGCTTATGTTCAGATCTGGTCGACGCCGTCTCTGCTGCATTGTGTCGAAGCCAGAGGGAGGGGGAAGGGGACCAAAAAAAAAGAAGGCCAAAAGCCGAAGTGTATGGAACAGGGCCCCTAGGAGATGACCTGGCAAGACACTGCACCTAACCAGAGCCAGCCAGGAAGCGCAGGCAAAGGCGACAATGACAGCACGCGACGTGACGGCGGCGGCGGCACGGCACAGGGAGGTGAGGTAGGTAATTTACCAGGGAGAGGGAGCGAGATAGGCTCTCTCTGCTCTGCCGATCCACAGCGCCAGCCGTCACTAAAAGGGAAACGACCTTCGCTAGTCTATTCCGTATTTCCCTACTATAAATTCAAAGAGATGAGAAGAAGTGCTTCTTGTGAAAGCATTCCCGAGGCGATGGGACCTCGCGTTTTTTTTGTTTTTTTTTCTCTTCTCCTCTGCCAATCCCCCTCTCCACGGATCCACCAAGACAGGAAACGCGTTTCCAGAAACTCGCATTGGAAGAAAGTGGCTCTTTGCTGACGCCAAACACACCAATGCAGGCACACCACTGCACAAGGCAGTTCATGGGCGGGCAGGCAGGTTACTCCGCCTGTGGGTTGTGGGTGGGTGTGTTCAACGGTGGAGTCACAGGAGGACCTGGTCGGTCGGGTACTTTCAGGAGAGTGCATTTATTGCTCCACAGCATATGTACCTGTCAGCGCGAGCTCTTGGAGAAGTGGCACACACAGCAATCGCATGCCTTGCTCAACTCTGAGAACTGGTCTCGATAGAACACACTCTTGTTTGCCGCCGTATTCGAGATTATCAAGATTGATCATAACCGATCACATCAGCTATTCCCGTCTCCCCTGTTCTACTACTACTACTCAGTACTACTATCGAGTGCCGGCGCAAAATAACGAAGTCGCTCGTTCGGCGGTTACCTATGCTTCTGAGTGACATGTCTCTCAAAGGGTCCGTGCTGGACGATAGGTCTGTCTCGTGAATCCCGTCGATAGTAGAGGGAGAGAGGCCAATTTCCTCAACTCATCCACGCGGTCACAGAATGTCTTGAACCGCCTGAGAGAATTGGCGCCTGTGGCTGACCACCACGACCACCAAAACACCTTGACTTTCGGCGCTTGGCTGGTTGCGGAACGTTCATCACATTGATCGATTTTTCATCAGAGTTCGAGAGTGAATCGTTTCTGTCCGTCGACCAGCTCTCTCGGCCCAAAAAAAAAAAAGAAACAATAAAATAGCAAATATGGCGGTGGTGTTCCGAGCCTCGATATGGCACGAGACAGCGACCACTGTTGTTGCACCACCGAACCTCGAGTTTGGAACGGGGTCTGTGTCAAGTTTTCCTGCTCGACCCCTCTGTCGCTCTTGACTTCTATCGGTACTTCGTACGGAGGTACCTGCATGATCTTCCCAAGGCCAAATCGGCCTGCCATTGGAGGGATGCTTCAGGAGGCCAACTTGCCACACAGATTGAGAAAATCCCATTAATGGCGGGGGTGCCACACACACACATTCCACAGCTCAGGGGTCCCATGGGCTATTAATTGATTGATTCAATCCATGTTCCCACTTTTCCCCACCACAACTCTCGATCTCGGCCAGCCCCTGGGCCAAGAAGACCGCGAACGAACACACGCCTTTCTTTCCCGTTCTTGTCCCTCCATTTATCTCCTCTCTCCTATTTCTGCCACGGGCAGAGTGGATGACGATGCCATGTGCAATCCAGGGGTTATAGATTCTTGGGATCGACCTGCCCACATGCCTTCCCGTTCCCGAGCAAACAAGCAATTGTGTCTTTTCTTTTTTTCTCCTCGTTGCTAATTGCGAGACCTACCGCACGATGAGCAGTTCGCATTAATGGCTTTCTTTGGCAGCCGTTGATTTCTGGGGGCGGGCGGAGTGGCCTAGCTGCCCATCATCATCGTACCTCCCGATTCGACCGGTCGGAGGATTTCGAGTGCGCTGTGTCGCGTTTCTTGGACTCTCAAGTGGCATGTACCTGAAGGTGTAGCCAGTCAAAAGCGAGCACCCCTTTTCTTCGCAGCGTCTGATCCCCATCCCACTCCCACCAAAAAAAGTCCCCCACCCTCCAAACGACGCGAGCTGCTGTTTGCCCGCTGCCGCGGCGGAGCAATGATGCGTGCGAGGAGGTTGCCGAGAACCTACCTTGCACTTTCGGAGGACATTCCCCCAAAAAGACACCATGCAGCTTTTTTCACCAATCGATGTTCGCGAGAATCAACTCACCGTTTCTCTAGCTCTCTGCAGGTCGAAGTGGATGCGCGTCAGTGCGCAACTTTCAAACACCCCTTTTCCCGCACGATCACGATCTTCACTGTCATCATCATCAGACTTGGCCGTCCTTCCATCTCTCGATAGTGTAAACTATACACTATTCCATACCTGGTACACAAACACCGCTCCTCCTCCTCCGCTTGGCCAAGACATATCACGGGAAAGAGAATAGGGGGATGCGTCAGATTAATGTGTCCCCCTTTCGACTTTGTGCGATGTGTGGTGTGGGCAGGCAAAAAAAGACAGGCAGGCTAGCTGCCTAGAGGTTTGCTGGCCTCATCAATGGCTCAACTGTCGTACTCCAGTGCAACTCGCCCTGATTCACTTTTTCTCAAACTCTGTGTGCCCTCGTCGTATAGAAAACCCCGTTTCTCTGTCACACAGCATGAGCTCCAGACGCACAGCCAGCCCTAGTAGGTGGTTGACACCAGTCATCATCATAAAAGCCAGAGGACTGCGATGATGAAACAGCGGCAATTGGGAAGGTACTTGGTCCGAGGTGTTCCGACCTAAATGTGCCCCCGCTTCAAAGCCCATCCAAGACCTCAAATCGTCGATGATGGCCACCAGCCAACCTCGGTCTTTTTTTGCTTCGTCAGATTTCCAAGTGATTGGGTCATCACGGTGTCCTGACGACGAGTGAAGTCTTTTTTTTTTTCGTCTTCCCACTTGAGCCTTTCCCATAATCCTGTCTCAACTTTTCAGACATTCGGGATTCTCCAGCGGTTCGCCCGCACTCTTCGTTGTGGTGTCACCGGTTCAAATCCTTTTCGCATACATCAGGCCCCCACCTGCGACTTCATTACCAGAACCATTCGTCGCATCTTGTTAGGTGCGATTTCAGAACTGCAAGGCCGCACACTTGCGTCAAACTCAAATACCCTCTCTACCATGGAGATCCTTGACTCGAAAGAGCGAGTTGAGAACTTGAGATGGTCTTTCATCACGTGACGTTGATGCCGAAGTGCGGGGTGATGCCAATCACCAGTGAATGATGACTGTTCGGCTGAAGGACCAACTTCGGACGCCGGGAATCCCCTCAAGCCTCACAGTCCGCGAAAGCATCAAAATAGGAGTCCCAGACAGGTAATAGTTATCAATCGGTCTGGGCCTAAGCCATCTATAGTTGCTCCAAGCGAGGTTTGTCTCCTCCCTTCTCCTCCTCTCTTGGCCAGCGTGCGATGCTTCCCGATGAGGAGAGCTCGCGAGTGGAATTGGCCATATGTTTTTAGAATTCTTGCCTTTCAGGGCGAGGTCTGAGAACGGCACAGGCGATATTATTCGTCGCAGAGGAAGAGACCGGAGAGACATTCCTCCGTCAATAGATGAGAAGTTACGGCGTCGAGGCGAGCTCATCGCCTGGTTGGACAGCCCCGTGTAAGAGGGCTCCAAAGCCCTCATGCTGTGATTGGGTGCTCGATCCGTTTTAGGCAGGTTTGCCCAGCGAACTTTGGCCTCATCAGCAGGTCGATGCTCGCCTCTCCTCAAGGAGTCAGCCAGACCAGAACAACCCACTTTACGCTCTTAATAACCGTCTAGAATCATCGTCTGAAGATCGCTATCAATCGAGAAACAATTATCGCGATGGCTGCCAACGCTGTCTACGTCATTTCCGGTGCCAACCGAGGTGAGTGAGGAACCCCCTGATTGATGACCACCCTTGTCGCGCTACGGTGAGCCAGCTCGACCAGGAGGTACACGATGGCCGCAAAGGGGCACACAAAACGCCAGACTTGGCGAGCAATCGAGCCGAGATGAAGACCAACTACTTCTACGAGGCTTGATGCTTGTCTTTATTTGTCCTGGCCACGATACGCGCTTCCAGTGATAGCGATTGATGCGAGCCCCTGAAAGGGCTGAAATCGAGCCCCTGAGAATTTCACGAACCAGTGTGCATGCATGCATCATCAACGCCGACCGTAAAAGCTAACGACGCATCACCAACACCATCAAAACCCGACAAGGCATCGGCCGCGCCATCACCGCACTCCTCCTCCAGCGCCCATCCACGACCGTCCTCGCCCTCGTGCGCGACCCCGCCGCCGAGACGTCCGCATCGCTCTCCTCCCTCCCGACCGCGTCCAACAGCGCCGTCCACGTGCTGCCCCTCGACGAAGCCGTCGGCTCCTCCTCCGACTTCGATAAGGGCAACACCGGCACCAGCTCCGGTTCCCCGCTGGCCGCCCTCGCAGCGGCACACGGCGTGACGCACGCCGACGTCGTCCTCGCCAACGCGGGCACCAGCTCGGGCTACAAGCCCGTCCTGCAGACCTCCCCGGAGGACCTGTACTTCGACTTCGGCGTCAACGCCGTCGGGCCGCTTCGTCTGTTCCGCGCTGCGTGGCCGCTGCTCCAGCAGCAGAAAGGCGCCGCCGCTGCCGACGCCGACGCTGATGACAAGAAGAAGAAGTTCGTCCTGATGACCAGCTCGGTGGGCAGCATCGAGGGCCAGCTGGTCGAGAGCTTCCCCGGCACGGCGTACGGGATGAGCAAGGCGGCTGCCAACTGGCTGCTGGTCAAGATCGGGGTCGAGCATCGCGCTGACGGACTTAGCGTCATGGCGCTGCATCCTGGGTGAGTAAGACTGAGACTGATTGAGAGAAGGGGAACGGGTAGCACAAGCGTTTTCCAACTGCCAAGCCGCCAGTGTGGTTGTATCACATCACTTGTCCACTCCCCTTTTAAGGCTCCCCTGACTGAAGGACAAACTGACTGACACTCCTCCTCTTGTGTGCTGTGTGTTTACCCTTCGGCTCTGCTGTCACTATTAGATGGGTTAAGACACCGATGGGTCAGGCCATCGCTGACGCGGTCGGCTTCCCGGAGCCGCCTATGACCGTGGAAGACAGTGCCCGTGCCTGCGTGGAGCGGATCGGCGAGCTGGACGAGACGAATTCTGGGCGGTTCGTTTCCTTTGACGGCAAGGCGCTCCCTTGGTGAGGCTGGTTTGTTTGGGCCATGAGACCTGCCAAGCCAGCCTCCCTCCCTCTTTGGCCGCCGTCCTCTTGCATGAAGGTGGTGGTGTTGGTTCTAGTAGTTAGGTGTTGAAGCACTGTCCACGTTTGAATCGGTATGCACAATATTCAGTCTAGGCTTTTCCACGTCTAGGCGACATAGAGTACAGGGACAGCAAATTTAGCTCATATCATGCTTACACTTGAGCCCCAAAAGCCGGCCGGGTAGAGGAGGAAGCCGGCCACCACATCGTCTACATCTGCTACGCCTGCGACGGTAATGGGAGGTACAAGTCCGAGAGGGAGTGGGATGGTGTCACCGTCACGCGCAAGTGCCAGTACAGTACCATGATGGCCGTCGGCGTGGTGGTGGTGGCAGACGCCGAGCCGGTGTAAGGTGTACTGCTCAACTGAGAATACGTCTAGTCCTGCGGCAGGGGCTAGACCCCCAACTTTCGGAGGAGCGCAGCGTCAGACGAGCCGCTCGAGGGAACTTTCGAGGGAGAACCGCAGGGCGAGGTTCTTCTGACTTGAATTCCTCTCAAACCAGCGATAATTTCTACTAAGTAGGAATGTAGATGCCTCCAGTGTCAGGGGATCTGCTGGGCAGAGTCCGGGGGTTGGGCCCAAACAAGAAGATCCCCGAACTCTCCGCAAAGCTTCCCTGGGAATGAAGACGTACGTGGGTCGTCTGGTTTTGTCCTTGAATCCAGATAGAGACGGCATGAGAGAAACATACACTCCATTCGCCGCCCCTGCTGGGGAGTACCGGCGGACATGGCTTGTCGAGCCTGGATAGGCGACGGTAGGTAAGGCACACCTTCATAAATTTCTACCAATCTGAACAAAATCAAACTGAAAATCAAAATCTCCCCTCATATCTTGCAGCGCCCACCGCGTCCCAAAGATATTAGTCGCCTTATGTCGCTTTCCTGCTGCTGTTGATGGTTCTGTTATGACCACCTTATCATGATCAAGCCAGGGGCGGAATTTCCGTCGCTGAGAAATGTTCATGCCTATTCGCCCCAGTCCCGCCATCGTATATGACTTTTCTCCATATTGCTTCCCCGACCTTGCTTAGATCCGCCGAGTCCAGGTTGCTCTCGTTTACCTTCTGAGCTAGAGCGTGGCGCGAATCTTTCTGCACGCCGTACTTGAAGACCACAGAGTCGTCGTGCGTGCCGTAGACGCGTTCACTGCCTCGGTCTCCAACCCTAACTTCTCTTTGAGTCTCTGAGTACTTTCAGCGGCCGCATTAGCCACTCGGTCGGCGGCATCAGTCACTTGTTCGGCCAGAGGCCTTTTCCCCTTATTAGCCTTTTGGTTGGCCCACGCTTTGAACTCGTCAGGCTGCTTTCCGTCGATGAGGCTGGTAAACGGGCCGGCGAGCACATTGGCGTGGATACGTAGGTCTGCTGTGAAGTACGTAGTATCGTCAGGCAGACGTACAAGAATGGCAGCATTGAAGTTGTTGATGACTCCTCGCCGCCATCTCGCGACCTGCCGCAGCACAAACTTGGCCACATTGTGCGCTGTTTTATGGCTCCTTGTGCTAGACGCTAGGCTCTTCTCATCCGATATGGTCCGTGGATCAATCGTAGCCTCCAACGGGCTAGCAGCGGAAGTTGTGTAACCCTTGATAGTCGACTGAAATCCTGCGGAATTGCTATGAGCCGAGGGGCCCTCACACACGACATGTCTAGGCCAGACGTTGACAACCTTAGGTGCAGGTCCGGTACCAGTGAGAGGCCGGTTCTGAAAATTGATAGTGATGCCAACCTCTTCCCATCTCCTAGAGGGTGCGTCATTTCCCCAAAAGGTAAACGCAACCAGCATTATTGTGGCAGGGTTTCCATCTGGCGACTCTTCGCCATGGATAACGCTCTCGAGAGAACCTTGCATAAGAAGCTAACACCATTTGTCTTGACTAATGACGCCTCGCTGGATGCTTTCGCCGTTGGTGATCCCTTGAGACGAACAGGAGACCAAGGGTCGTTGGGTCGGCCGGATACGAGCTTGCGAGTTGGTCACTATGTCCATACTCTGCGGTTGATTCGAAAGACTTACGAGGTGTTGTGACAGCAAAAGACGAGAAGTCCAAGTGGACTTGACATGTATAAATCTTGGAAGGTAGCTTGCCATCAGCCGCCATTTATATAGTAGCGAACGGCTCGGAGCCGTGCTGGACGTGTGGCACGATTTGAAAAGAACAGACCGAGTTGCGCCATATCGCCACACGGGAGCAGACACGGAGGATTACCCCTGCCCACAAAAACTGACGCATACCAGATGCGCCGAAAACGAACCAACAAGTTGCAGTCCTTGTTCAGGGGACAAAAAGATCATGTAGCGCAACGTGGGTTTCCCGAGAGACGGGGCTATAGAGAAGGAATGGTGATTCTCTGCAACCGTCTCACCCGCAAAGCTGAGAGACCATCGTCGTACATGCATGCCTTCATAGTACTTTGTCGATCACGTCTCGGGGCGCATGCAAGGGCCAGTATGGCGCCGTGTGGGCCAGGCATGCGGTGAACGGCTGCTCCCTTTCGGGCTCGGTGAGGTGGTCCGGGTAAGACACGACTTTGTCTGTGAACGTGGGGGTGGGGTAGAAGTCCTGGGGCAGCTCGGTGCGGCGGTCGAGGTATGTACCGTCCTTCATCCAGAACTTGGTCGGGTCAGTGACAGCGAGTGATGGTCTGGCTTCTCCCTCTTTGAGCCATGGCTCGCAGTTATAGACACTTACCACTCGCCCCACATCAGCGTCAGGTGCCCGGCATCTCGTGGGATCTCCGGTATGGCAGCGGCCCTGAAGCTGAGGTACCCCTCGTGGCGCGGCTTGCCCCCTGAACAGTTTGCGGTCGCCCATATGCTCGGCCATCTGGCCCAGCCCGGCGATGTGGCTGCCCGTGCCCGAAAAGAGCCTCGGCCGCGTCGGGGAGCACGCGGACGCGACGTGGAAGTTGCTCAGTCGCACACGCCATCTCGCGCGAGCTTGTCTACGTTTGGGGGTGCTGACCTCGGACACGAATTGGCCAATGTCGCTGAACAAGAAAGGGTTACAATGGGGGAACGCAAAGCTTCACTATGATTGCTACCAGTTCTACCAGGTCTTTGTCCTCACAGGGCTGGAAAGCCGCCTTGGAAGGCGAGGCCTCTCCAAAGTTAAGCTTGATCTTCTCAAGGAGTTCCCGATTACCTAGCTATCTATGTATCACCTGATACTGTCCGCAACCCCTCCCACTATTTCTTTTATCATTCTTATTCCCCTCTTTAATTACTACTCTTATGAGGGTGCTATACAGGGCTACCCCTCTCAGCAATTGCGC
>PYST01000365.1:13193-37029 GCA_003049485.1 Ophioceras dolichostomum | reverse complement strand
TGCCATCGTGGTGGTGTGGCAAGGCCCATCCGAAGTCGAGGGGTTGGGGTGCAGGGCAGAAAAGTGTCCCGGAAGGTGGTAGATTACGTAATCAATAATCCCAAATGACATCAGCTGCGACCTTCCACAGTACCTGGTGTGACCCTCGATGAGGCGATTCTACGAAGTGAAACCACCAATTGAAGATGTTGTTCAGAGGTCAGGTTGGTGCAGGTGTTAAATGCATCAGCGCTCAACTCCTGACCTTTCTTTACATCTCCAACCCCACCCTCTCGACCTCTCTGCTATGTAGGGGTAAGACAGCTTAGTTCCTACCGAGATTGGTCGTCTCAGTCGCCATGTCCGACGACGCGGCGTCACCACATTCCTTCTCCGCAAACCTAGCAGCGGTGATGATCGCCACGTTTGTGCGCCCGCCAGACCTGTTCTTTGCCACGTTGAGTCACAGCATGCAAGCGACTGGGGTTTTCCATGGGCCAGCGGCGATAGGTTGTGGTAATTCTGTCCAAACTCACTAACTCGTTGGCCAACCTGGGCGGCTAAGGCCGCTGGCGACTTGACTGTCAGTCCAATCCCAGTGAGACATACACTTTGTCGAGCAAAAGATACCCGGAAATTTTCTGCCGAACATGCAGATGGAACAGGTCGAACCCAATACAACATAAAATGCAAAAGCCCCCTTCCATGCTGCCAGGTGCGTCGTGCAACTGAGAGCTGATGGCTCATCCCCGCTTCTTGTGATGCCATTCAGGTCGTATATAGAGGACTCATCACGCCGCCCGGCGCTCTGCGATCGGCTAACCGCAGTCTCCTTTCCCGAGCCATGTCTTGCAACTGCGACAGACTCACGGGAATCCTCTCCATTGCTCGTCATCGGTTAGATCTCACCGTGCGGGACCGCAGTAGTAGCTCGCAACGGTGGAAAAGACAACATTCTGTTCAGGAAGATTCCAGAGCAGAGCACAACGTCTATCTGGCGCCATCGCCTGCTAGATGATGCGTTAATATTGTCGAGAGCCTCGCGACATGAAGTTCCGCGGTAACACTGTCAGTCTTTACGTCCGTATGCAGGTTTTCGTACATTAGCATATCGGATGGTATGTGGTGGACGTGGTGGATGTGGTGGATGTGCGGACCGTCTCCTTTTATAATTTTTAACCTTAATTGGGTACGTGGGCTCGGGCTCCGCTTTAAGAGTTATTCAATCATTACTTCGACTCTAGATGAGTGACACAATCGCTTTCTGACTGCTCGCCGAATGACGAGGCTCAGATTTGGCTGGCTTATCAATCACTACCCATCGTCAAGTGGTACAGCGCGTATCACGGCGAATGACTCTCCGAGCCCGCTATATTTACTACGGACCACATTATCTGGTTCGGATACCACATCCACTTCCTATACCTTTTGTACTACTTTATTTACCTACTTCGTCCCATCTACACGTTCACTATTCCGCATGCCATCCTCCAGCAAAACCCGTAATCACTAGAGATAGCGAGCCCTTCAGTCCGTTTAAGCTTGGCGGCCAGGGAAAGGCCGGTAGATAAAACTCAGCCAGCCAGATCTCGTGAGGAGGCGGATTTCGGCGGTTCACTCCTCCGTCCTCGAATCGGCATGGAGTCACCTTCTGAAGATATCAACTCCGCTCTAGAGCTGTTCAGGGAGAAGTGGCGAGCAGAGGTACGGGCAAAACAGCCCTCGAACCAGCAGAACCAGCAGAACCAGGTCCACAATCAGGTCAATAGCCGGAGCTCCTTCACCGGCCGCCCTACTCCCAAACCGACACCTACGCCTGTTCAAACCCGATTGCAGCAGCCGGCTAGGATCCTGCCTCCTCCTTTCTCTCCGACTATTCCGGCCGTATCTGCGCCGGGCCCTGCGTCTAGACCTGCGTCTGGACCTGCGCCTAGACCTGCGTTTGGTTCGGGGCCGAAGGCTGACCCGTCTCTCCTCGGCGAAGATGGCCAGGGTGGCGGCGACGACCTGGCCGAAGCCACCACCCTTTCCGCGGATGTAATCATGGCGCGGGAGGACAGGGACGCCGAAGCCACCAAGTCCCGACCATTTTCTGCCCTGGAATACTACGAGCAAGCGGTCGAGAAGGAAGTTCAGGGGAGCCTCGGGGACAGTCTTCGGCTTTACCGAACCGCCTTCCGGATGGACAACAAAGTTGACCAGGTCTACAAGGCGAAACACTTCCCATCAGCACCTCAGGGCCACGGCCGCAGCCAAGTCCACAAACCAGGACAAGGCTCGTTGCTGGCCGCCCCGGCAGAACAGTCAGACGGCCCTGGCTCTCCCAGCCGTCCTCACCCAAACTCCCACCACCCGCTGCCTCACCCTCGCTCACAGACAAAGGTAGACATTGCCAATGGCTTTGCCGGTTTATCCATCCAGCCCACGCCTCCAGAAGTAGAGGGCATGCCACCCGCTCCCTGTCCTATTGCGTATCTGCCAGGCGAGGTTCTTCTTCACATCTTGCTCGATGTTGCCCTCGACGACGTCGGCGACTTTGTACGGCTCGCACAGGTGTGCAAGCGGCTGGCCTTCTTGGTGGTCACCGAGGAGCAGATATGGCGGCATGCCTGCCTGGACAGCCCGTTCGGCTTCAACGGTATGCCCTATCATTGGAAGACCGGCGTCACGTGGGGGGATCTCGACGACGAAACCGAGAGAGTGGACAAGGCGGAGACGTCCGCATCGACAGAGACCTTACTGCACGCCTCGTACGTTTCGTCCTGGCGCCACATGTTCCGCCACCGACCACGGATCCGGTTCAACGGCATTTATATCAGCACCGTCAATTATGTCCGCCAGGGGCAGGCCACTGCCACGCTGGTGACCTGGAATAGCCCAGTGCACATCTGCACGTATTTCAGATACTTGCGCTTCTTCCGTGACGGTACCTGCATATCTCTGCTGACGACAGCGTCGCCTGCTGATGGTCCGTTTCCTCGCCTCCCGCTCCTCCCGTCCACTCCTTACCTCTCTTTCCGTCTGCTCGCCTCTTTCCCCTCCCGCCTTTCCCACCTTGCGTATCTGCACCAGCCAGCCTCGCACCAGCTTCGGAACCACCCCTGGGAATCGCCGTTGAGAACCAACTCACTAACCTCACCTCTGAGCGAGAAAAATAGTGGTGGCCTATATGACCAAAGAGCTGCTAGAGCTACACCGAGACGGAACGATGGCCCACCTGCCATCCGCGGTGATGCAGAACGGGCTCAGGGGCCGTTGGCGCCTCGGCTCGGCTCGCCCTGCCAACCCATCAGCGTCCGGTGAAGGCGACGACAGTCGAGGACCCGCTAATGCGCCGCCGGCGGCCGAGGGACACGACGCCGAGGGCGACCTATTCGTGGAAACCGAGGGAGTCTCCAAGTACATGTACCGGCTGGACCTGGCCCTCCGTTCCACCGGCAAGACCACCCGCAACAACAAACTGGTCTGGAAAAGCTTCTGGAGTTACAACTTGCTGACCGATGACTGGGCCGAGTTTGGCTTGAAGAACGACAAGCCGTTTGTGTTCAGCCGAGTCAGGCGATACACATAGCGAAGGTGCCCCAATTTCCGGTTTCCCTCCATGGCCTCCATGACTCCAGCAACTTGGCCTGCATTCCATCATTCAATATCAAACCCTATATATAAGCCCCTTAGATACCTGTCCATACCCATATAGCCCGTGCCCATAGCTCGACGCCCTCCTTGCCCGTGGCCCCTCCGTGTGATCCATACCCAAATAGTGTCCAAAAGAAAAGAGGTGAAAAGTCCGATGACCCAAAATCTGACGCCGACGTTACGTGTACGCGCCATCTCATACGTTTCCAAAAAGTCCCATCCAGCTCCCCTTGACTGAGTGTTCCCAAAGTCTCCTAAAAAAGAAAAAAACCCTATCTTCTCGGTACGAGCTACCAGAGCCGCCGCTGGTAATACACAGGGGCTTCTCCCTGCGATAGCTTCTTTATCTCGGCCTTGATGCGTTTTCGCCGCTCCACCCTGCTCAAGAGCTTTTGGGGCTTCGCATCCGAGTCGATCACCGAGTCTGGCCGCATTTCGCTTCCGCGATCGGAGGATTCGGCTGGGTCAGGGTGTTTGATTTCGACCACTTGAGCCTTCTCGGGATCCTCCCTCGGTTGCCTGACTTCGCTTGACGCCGCTTTTGAACCCCCAAAGTTCTCCGCGAGATAGATTTGTGGTGATGGGCGAGGAGGTGGTTTGATCGCTGCCCGGAGATCGCGGAGGGTTCTCTGTTGGATTGCGTAGCCACTCAGAAATAGGGCGAGTGTGAAAGCCACCACGATAGCCATCGACATGGCCACCGACGCTTGTGAGGATGTGATGAGCATAACAACCTGCTCTGTCGTTTATTGCTACAGTGGCTGTTTTTTTGTTCTTTTTCGTTGCGATGAGAATAGCTGCTTGTAGACGTAGTGCTGTCAAGTTTGGGAAATCGTGTGGTGCTGGCGTAGATCTCTCCTTTCCCACTATGTAAGTACCTTAATCATGCAAGTGGGCAGGGCGAGTCGGGTGGGCTAATAAGCCATCTGACGCGGAAAGCTTGTATGGTGTTTACTTTGCGAGGTTGCTGTGGGGTCGGGGTGGCACGGCAACTATCGATAAGCCTTACAATCCGATCTGCCCTTCGATGGACAACATGGAAAACCCAGCGAAATAGAATCTACCAGCAAGACCCAAAAAAAAAAACCCTGCTGAAGAGAGAGAGAAGAAAGAAAAAAAAAGAAAAAAAGAAGAAAAAAGGAATAAAAGAAGAGAGCGGAATCTTGAGCAAGAAAAAGAAGAGGAAGCGGAAGAAGTACCAAGAAACGGGAGAAGATGAGCAAAACCACGCATCAAGCGTCGGAGCGACGGTTTCTAGACGAGCGTGGGTCGTCTGGATCGCTGGCGCCCAATGGCCTCAACCCGGCGCGCATTATGGAAAAGGCGGTTGTGGACCGCATCGTGGACAGTTACTTCTGGAAAGAGCAGTGCTTCGGAGTGAACGAGGCCGACATTGTTGACCGGGTGGTGGACCATGTTACCTACATTGGCGGGGTCACAGGCTCGTCACAGAAGCCGACTCCATTCCTCTGCCTGGCCCTGAAGCTGCTCCAGCTCGGACCTGGCGACGACGTCCTGGCCGAGTACCTGCACTTTGGCGGCGAGCGCTTCAAGTACCTGCGGGCCCTCGCCCTGTTCTACATCCGCCTGACCCGCCCACCACGGGACGTCTACACCACCCTCGAGCCCTTTCTCGAGGACTCGCGCAAGCTGCGGCGCAAAGGTCGCGCTGGCACCAGCCTGACCTACATGGACGTCTTCGTCGACGAGCTTCTCGTCAAGGACCGTGTCTGCGCCACCAGTCTGCTTAAGATCCCCAAGAGGGACGTCCTGGAAGATCTGGAGCTGCTGGAGCCGCGTGTCAGCCCCCTAGGCGACCTAGAAGACCTCCTGGATGATGAGGACGACCGTGGCAAGGACGGCCGGGATGAATTCCACGATGATAGCCAGGATGAGGGTGAGCAGCGACGCGAGGGCGACTACGACTACGACGCCAACGGCGAAGCGGGACACCGGGACAGCGGTAGCGACTCTCGACGACTGAGTGACGACATGGACCTCGATGACGCTCGAGCGACTCCATGATCATCTCAGCGTTCGCCTCCTGGCGGCAACGGCAGGAGACAGTCGACAAGACCAAAATCGCACCGAACCAATGCCGATCAACAAATCGCGTCGAGCATCACCGTAATCCCAATGTGTGGCAGATCGGCTCCATGGAGCACATATCGACGCAGACGGGTCCTACGTCCTAGGCTTACAGAGAATGCTACGGCAGGGCTCGGTGTCCATCTTCTGGCAAAGGATAGAGTACAGCCAAGGGCACCACAGGCGGATCAGATAGGGACATACACTTGGCTAAAGACTCGTCCTTCCATGGGCAACGCGGATCATGCAAAATCCAAGGGGCAAGCGCGATAGGACGGTTTTCTGTGGCTCAGAAGACAGCACGTGGGAATCACACCCGAGGAGTGGAGGAACAGTCAAGCGAACGACAGACAAAACAACAAATAACCCCCCAAAATAGTCTTAGGATAGGGGCCCAGAATTGGGGGTTCTGTATCGGTGAATTTTGATGCCTTCGTTTCGGAGAATTTTACGTCATTACGCCTCGTCACTGGCCGCACGAGAGTCCATGCCTCCGATCCCTAGTTCCAGACGCAGGGCGCTAGCCACTTGCAGCACGCGGGCGTCGTCCCAGTATTGGCCGATAAGCTGGATCCCGGCATAAGATGGGGCCCCGCCGTTACCACCATCCACGATGGTCACTGGTAGGCTGATTGCCGGGAGCCCGGCAAGGCTAGCGGGCACGGTGAAGACGTCGTTCATGTATGAGTCCAAGGGCGTCTGGGACATGACCTCTTCCAGGGTCGGGGCGGGTGTCGGCGCAGTGGGACAGAGGAGGAAGTCAGCCCGGGCCGGGCCGCGTTTATTGGCCAGAGGGACATCCTCGTGGAGGTCGGCAAGATCAAACCGAGTCTCCGACTGCCCGTCCTGTGCGTCGTCCTCGCCCAGCTCTGGAAGCTCCGTGCGGCGGTTTAGGAGCGGGTTCTGCAGCAGGAACGAGCGGTCGAAGTCGCGTCGCACCAGCCGCCGTACGCGCTGGGCCTGGACGAAGTGGTTGTCCATGGCCTCCGAGCTGAGGCTATAGGACCCCAGAAGGATGCGCCGCCTAACCTCGGCTCCAAGGCCAGCAAGACGCGTCTGCGCATACAGCAGAGGGGATTCGTTACCACTACCGGTTTCTTTTTGACGTGTGCCATACCTCACGCCGTCATACTTGGCCAGGTTGGAGGACGCCTCGGCCGGAGCGAGGACATAATAGGCAGATAGAGCATGCCGGGTCGACGGCAAGGACACGGGCACAGCCCGCGCCCCAAGTCCTTGAAGCAGTGACACTGCAGCGGCCCAGGCGCGGCGGATGGCCGGGTGAAGCTCGTCTACGTTGTACTCGAGGGGCACGCCAAAGACGAGGTCGCGCCAAGCAACGGACCTTGTTGGAAGGGGGGATCGGCCTGAGTCGTAGCCCTCACGGGATTGCGCACATCGTAGGCGGGCGGTGGTCGACAGCGAGGTGGGGTCTCGCGGGTCGTGTTCGCGCCATATGAGTCGGCGGATGAGCAGGTCGTGCAGAGAGCGCACCGAACGCGAGAGGAGACCGACTGTGTCGAGGCTGTTCGCGTAGGGCACAACGCCGTACCGAGACAGCATACCGTAGCTGGGCTTGAAGCCGACCACACCCGTGTAGGCCGCGGGGAGCCGCACTGAGCCACCCGTGTCGGTGCCGAGGGCAAGGTCGGCGTCACCAAGCGCGACCGCGACCGCGCTGCCCCCTGAGCTGCCGCCGGCAGACCTCTTGATGCTGTCATACGCCTGATCTACCGGGTTTTCCTTGTTCGCCTGGTTCACCGGGTTCACAACGGGCCCCGACGCAGAGTGCACGCTGTGGGTGCCCATGCCGAACTCGTCCAAGTTGGTCTTGCCCACCAGCCGTGCTCCACGCTGCTGCAGTTGCGTCACCACGGTCGCCTCGAAGGGGCTCGTGTAGCCCGCGAGCATCTTGGACCCGCATGTGGTTGGGAGTGAGCGAGTGGCTATGTTGTCCTTGACAGCGAGTCGGAACGTGTCTGTGTTTGTCGTGTCTGTGGAAGCTGGCGTTGTAATCACGGACGAGAGGTAACTCTATCGTTAGCGGGCAGTTTTTTCCTGGTGGGCTGATACCCTCCTACCTAGTAGGTAAGGTAGGTAGGTAGGTAGGCAAGATAGTCCGGATTTTAGAGCTAGACCTACATTCAGTACCACCTGCAGCATCGGGATGCTGACCGGGCGAAACGGATATGAAGTGATTGGAATAGATAGACCGGCGCCATGGTAGGCTCGCTCCCACCGCCGCCAGGATGAGGTGCTTCGCTTTAGGAACATGACGTCCACATCGTGCCGGCGGCCCAAGTAACGAGGCATTGGCCGACATGTAGGGGCAATGAAGTTTTAGGGTCGCTGCAATTGCTCCTCGTCGTGGTGCTGCTGCCAGGACGGTGTGAAGGATCTCAACATTGCAGTTGCAGGCCGCTTTCTGCTTGCGTCGTGGAGTGGATCGAAAGAGCAGAAACAGACAGGCGAGAACAGCTCGAAACTCAGAGCAAATTTCGTCACTTCTTTAGGCCTCTTAGATAAGCAAATAGGTACCCTTCAGCGATGCTGCGGCCCACCTTAAGTGACAATGTCAACTGGAAACCAATATTCGTACCAACCACGAATCAATATGCTACAGTCTGTAGGTTAATGGGAAATGATACACGAATACGTACAAGAATATGCTGTTCATGCCTCAATCGCCACCTCTGCACCAGACAGGACTACCCTACCGCAAAGGCGCTGAACTGAAGCTTCCAGGTTACTGTTTTACCGCTTTACCTCCTGCCAGATGCCATTCAAATACCCTGTTGAACACATCCTTCCCGTTGCCCTCTATTGTATCCCCGTGGCAAGGGATAATGGTGGTGAAATCCCATGACGCGATACGGCGGCAGCTCTCATTGAAACCCTCGCGGTCCTTCGAGCTCACCACGTACCACATGAAACGCTTCATGGCCTTCGCATCGCCGCTCGGAGTCTGCATGCTGCAGAAGAGCCGAGCGGCGACCCCGGGCCGGGGCTGGGACGCCTCCGGCACCTTGGAGTACTGCTCCGTGGCCGGCAGGTTGAAGAACAGGTCGGCCTCGATGAGCACATTGTCTGGCCTGTAAAGGAATACCAGCTCCTTGTTCGCGTGCGCATCCACAAATTCGTAGGCAAAGTCGGCGTCAAACTCGGGCGTCACCGACTGCGTGCCAGCCCGCTTCTGCTCAACCGTAAACACAGTCGAGAAACGCTCCTGGCCGATCCTGTCGTCCTTCGCCTTGGCCCTCTTCTCCGGTAGGCCCTCGGGCCCGACAATATGCGCACTTGGGAATTCCTTGGCCCATTCAGAGATGAAAATGTGGTGCTCGATGTCTGGGGCTATGAGATATTGGACTTTGCCACCCATCTCTTCAACTTTTGACCTGACGTCTGCCGTCAGCGCCACCGGGGAGAACACGGCGAGGGATCCGGACGTCAGGCGGACTATTAATGACCGTCAGTGGGCTTACTTCTCTCCCTCCTTGGTGAGTGGTTATAAGTATGAGAAAAGAAAAGACTGAACACACCAATCGTTGCCCTACCGCCAACCGGGATCATGCCGAGCCGAGCGAAAGGCACCGACAGCGTAACAACGTTAGGCGTAACATGGCGTATAACCATCACCTCCGAAGGGTTGTGCGGGATAAGCTTCGACGACATGGCGGCAATCAGGGCAACGGTCCCGAGTGAGGCGACGCCCAGGGCGAGATTCGGGCCGTTTGGCCGACGAGGAGACGAAGTTGAAAGCGCCCTCAAGCCACCGTAGCGAAGAGTACCTCGGGGCACGAAGGGAAGTTGACTCGGATGTTGGGCGGGGCCAGCGATTGAAGAAACCCAGCCTAAAACCCGGTTCGTTCGTAGGGAACAGGTGAGCAGAGGTTGGGGGAAGAAGCGAAGATGCGGCATGTGTGAGAAATGTGTCCAGGAGCAAAGTCTGTCATTTATTTTATATGAATCCTCGGCGGAACGGCGAGATTCTGGCCACCAGGAAGCTGGTGGTGGTCGCGATCGGGGGGATCGGGGTGTTGAATCAAGCTGGCCTCGGCAGCTGGTCGCCGCTCTCCACTACCCCTGGAAGAGCCCGGGGTGCCTGGCCTCCCTTCACGGCGCAATTTAGGGTCCTCCTCCCGCGCCACGCCGCCAATGCCACTGGCAATGCCGCCGATCGATTAGCCGTGGGCGGAAAGTCACTACAATGCACTATATACAACATACAACGGTTGGCGCAAATCGCAGTTACGGAACGATGACAGCCAGCTTGCTCGCTGCGTGGGCATCAGTGGCGGTCCTGTTGGTGCTAGGATCGTGGGGAGGTGCCTAAAGGAACGAAATAGGTCTATCCGGCAGTATGCATGAATGGGCAAGCTAGGCCCCAGGCAGAGGGAAGGGTGCGGCTCGTTCCGCATCGGTCGTACTACGAACCTATGCCTCCATGCTTTGGAATCACTGAGAGACCGAACCGAGCCGGAATGGTGTGGCAGGATGGATTGAAGATTAGTGTTTGCATGTGGTGTTTCTCCACTGTGACGTCATCCGAACAAGTCAAGTCTGCGAACAACTGACGTACAGGCCGAAGGAGGGGCACATCAGGGGGGCAGGGAAAAAAAGGTTTAAAAAAGACGAACTCAAAAAGACACCACGAGGGAGGGAATCGTTGGGTGGGAGAAGTACAAGTTGGCGGAATAAAACATATTATCATGAGCTCAACATCGCTCGGCCAAACAAAATCTCCCGTCGCGGACAGAAGGTTCCTCCAACTCAGAGGAAAGCCGCGTTGCTGTCTTCACTACTCGTCGTCATACGGCGTCGACGACTGTTGAGAAATAAATCCACCATTTTCTTGCTTCCCACCGTGCGAGCCCCGTCCTTTGGCATGTCGGCCTCGTCTGCGTGGCCATTATCGGCGATCTGGGATGGGCTGGTCATATTGGACGACGGTCCGTGTGCCGCTGGCGACAGAATCCCACCACGTCTGACGAGCTTGACCGACGTCGCCGGCTGCTGTTGGCAAGGCGAGCCGGCGTCCGTGGTGTAGATCCGGCTGAGCGATCGAGTACGTGCCACAGCGCCTCCTCCCCGTCGGCCGCCCGTCGCTGACTTGTGATGGTCGGGTGTCTGCGGAAACGCCTTCAGGCTCAGCCCTAGCAGGGGGGAAGACGGGCTGGGGCGGAGGGCGCTCTTCGTCGGGATTGGCGGCGGCGGCTGCGTCACCGGTGACGGCGAATGCCCGAATGCACCGTCGCCAGCATGTCGCTGTTGCTGTTCGGCCTGGCTATCTGCTCGGGGCGGGGCCTTGTTCTCTGCAAGAGCGCGATCGTCTTCGTGAGCTGAGACCGGGTTATCCAGGCGCTGATGGCTTGACGCCGCTCTGGCCACGTTTTGCTCAACCACGGTGAGGGGAGGTGGCGCCGTCTGGCGCAGCGTAGCTGTCAGTTTGGCCGCCGGCGTCGGCGCTGAAACACCCGACTGCTCGCACACCCCTTCGTCGTCGTCCTCCGCGTAGGTCTGCGCCGCCTCCCGCATGTGGCCATGTGCGGCGTTAGTGTATCGCGTGTTCTTACTCACGGGCACCCTACGCTTTGCCATGCTCGGCCAGTCGTGCTGGTCGCCATGGGCTGGCGAATCTGGTGGCGCCAGCTTGCTCACATTCGCTGCCAGCCAATTCTTCCAGTCTATCGAGCCCTCGGATGACGTCGCCCGATGCCTTCCTTCTTGAAGGAGTTGGGTTGTGCGCGATTCAATCTGGTTCTCGGTATGACGACGAGCCTTACTGTCGGCGACTGTGGCGCTACCGTGGTCTTTGGGATCACTCGGTGCTTCGAAGCCACCGAGCTCGCTATCTCCTGGAAGAGACTCGTCTGTGCCGTCATTGCAAGAGTACGAACTCTCAGAATATGTGCATGGCGCGCCTTCGACATCTGGTGCCAGTGCGCCGCCCTGTTGTTCTCCGTGGATCTCCACCAGGCCTGTGGTCGTCCCGCCCGATGTCCTCATGTTCTCTCGGGTCACGCGGCGGTATGGCGACGGGTTGCGAAACAAATGACGAGAAGGGCTGCCAAAGAAGGCAGAGCTTCGGTCAGACCTTGGTTGGCCCCGGCTAGGGGAGTCTTCGCCGTTGGCCTCATGCTCACGGCCGTGAGGAATGGGCGGAGGTCCCCTAGCACTGGCCGCTCCAGGCGCGCCCGCGATGACTGTCTGGCGCCACCCACGGCCGTCAGACAACGCAGACATGGGGGAAGAAGATGTCACTTCGGTCGATGGCGCGACGCACCGGATTGTGCCCGTCATTCGCAATCTCTGAGGCGTCTCCAGCTCAAATGAACTTCCCCGTTCGCTATTCGTGCGAGACACGGTACCGGGCCGACCCAGTCCTTCTTCGTTCGGCTGGTGCTGGTGACTTACGATCCGTGTCAACTGCTGTGTCTCCGCCAGTCTTTTCATGAGCGCCGAGAAGACGCGCTGGCTGTCGACTGTTGGCTCCAGGGCGACGGACGACGGGACGCCTCCTATTTGCTGCGAACTTCGCCCGGGTGATGGGCGGGGACATAGCACACCATTCTCTTGGATAGCTGAGAGGCGCTGTCTTTGCCAGTCACTCCAAGCCTCTTGCTGGCTGGCGACGGTCGACAGGCCGGAGCTTGCCCAGCTAGTAACGCGTGACGTCTCGTTCGACGCCCGCCTGTCGCTCGGGAGGCTCTCAAGGCTCCCTCTATACGACCGGAGCATCTGATCCACGGCCACGGTGTGGACGGATGCCGTTTGCGAAGGCGCGCGAGAGAGATGGCCCTCCATGGCAGCCTCCGCGTCGTCCAGATCGGCCGGAGTGGACTCGTCGCTGCTGGATAGCTCGGGGCTGTATCCTTCACAGAATATCATGCAGCGCTGATCTGGTCCTGGCCGGTCCTCTGGCTCGCCTGTGTCGCTGTCCTTTTTCAGTCGCCCGATGAAATTCTTGATTTTCAACTTGATAGTCCTCGAGGCAGTTCTCGCCCTGTCCTTGAACCCCGAGTCCCTCCTACCGGGGAGGAGCCCCTTGCTCAGGGACTGTGGCAGAGCGCCATTGCCGAGACCGCCACGAAGCGACTTGCGTAATGGGCGTTGAGCGTAGTCTGCTTGCGAGGCGGTTGTTCTATGGCCCCGTGTCCAGAATAACAGCGACGGAGATGGTTTCAAAACTCGACCAGACTCCAAGGTCGCGGAGGACGGAGAACGACCACGATTGGCCGCCGTCAACTCGCTCCAAGCCTCGCTAGCGGACGAGCCAACTTGCGAATGTCCACGAAGGGCTTGTTTGAGAACCGAGGTCGACTTCGGTGCCCGGAGACTCGGAGTCGGGCCCGGGGCGGCTACTGGGAGCGTCTGGTTGCTCTCCATTTCGTTCAGCTTGCTGTAGCGTGATGGCCGGTCCTCGGAGCCGTGTTGCCTTAACACAAACCCTTCTCCAGGCGAAAACATAGACCGGGATCTGCGCAAGGTCCGGAATGAATGCGACGACGTGGTGGCAGTACAACGGCGGTTCGACGTATTGGGACCTTCTGCCTCCGAACGGTAAGCTGTCTCCGTCCTGGCCTCGTACTCTAACGTCTCATAGTCGCCTTGACGGGGCGGAGGATGATCCACTAGCGGAGGATTTTCCTGAAGATGCAAGATGCGGCTCAGGGAAGGGCCTGTGCCTGCCGTGAAGGCGCTCTCCCGCGACAATGCGCTTGTCGACAATGGAGTGACTTTAGAACAGCCAAAAGGCCTGACGAAGCGAACGCTTTGCTGACGGGCAAGCTCGGGGGCCTCGATCTTATCGGGCTGCACCTCGTTGCCCCCGGCCTGGGTGAATTGGCCCACCAACTGGCCTGCCTCGCTCACGAAAGCCGACGAGGCCGAACTCGGAGGGGGAAACAGAGGCATCTCTGATTTGGCGGTCGAACGGTGCTGGCCGCGGGCGTAAGCCTCAGTGGCTGCTTTTTGTGCGTCTCGCAGCGCCGTGGTGGGATCGATGTGCTCCAAACAGATGCTCCGCGCCGAGCTGGTGGACTTGCGATGGTGAAGGCCCGATCTGGACTTCGTGCTCTGTCTCCTGAGCATCGGCTCTGCGTGTGGGTGAGGTTTCCCGGTGGCGGAAGTGGCGGCGGCGAAGGTAAAGGAGATAGTTGCGAGGAAGATGCAGACTTGCAGTGCCTAAAGACGCCTGGCCGGGGCGTGGGTTTGACTGAGAGATACCCGAAAAGTACATACGGCGTGCTACACGTACTCTGAAACTACTAGTGGAGTCGATGGGATTTGCTGGAGTGGTTGACCACTTACCAGACACCCGCCTAATGGTTAACCAAAACTCAGATGCACGAGGATGGATGGTTGCGCAGTACGTATGTACACATGAGGCACACGAATGAGGGAGGAGACGGGCCTCTCGTCGGAGGGGGTATCCAACTGGTGGCTGCATACAATTTTTAGAGACAGGGGAGATCGAAGAGACCCCCTATAAGAGAAACTTCAGGTGCGATACCACACCTACCTCATGTCCTTTTAAGTTGCTTGCAAATAAGGAAGTCCATGCCTTGCGGGCGGGAGGGTGTAGCCCAGACGGACTAGGTAGGGAGGAGAGATGCCGGCTGGAAACTGCGGCCGGCGCTCTTCTCTACCTGGTAGTTTCCTAGGTACCTAGTCGGTAGTTCCGGAGTGCTGTGTGTTGTTTATCCACATGAGGTACTTATTGCGGAGGATGTGTTCGTCGTTCTTGCCTTTTGTAGAGTAGGTGCCGGTTGGTAGAAACTACCAAGATACGTAAGGTAGGTATCTAGGTACCTAGGTAGGTACCTAGTAGGTAGCTAGGTGCGGAAATAGCCAGGTGCAGAACCGAGGCGCTAGTCGATTGTCTTCCTCACATCGCGCTGTCCTAACATCTCCTGGGGATGAGGGACACCAGGAGCGGCCTGCTTCTCGTCTACCAAGGCTCACCACGCCTCCTCGGTGGTTCCACTACAAGTCCACATAATGACCAGGCAGAACGGCAGCGATCAACCACGACGACGGGACCGCCCCGACAACATTCTTCGGAGATGCACCGGGGGTGATATTTCAAGAGTCCGGGATGCTGTATTCTGTCTGATCTAGGACACTATAGAAAAAAAAGACGGTTACCACAGTAAGACAACTACATAAGAGAGTGAGGAAAAGAAACAAGCAAGCCAATGTGAGGATGTGTAGAGAGTGCCAAGATGCGGCAGTATGTATGTAGAACGGCCATCCATCCGTCCATCCATCCAACCAGCATGTAATATCATCGTGTAACACCCGCTAGATGTCTACCGGGGGCAGAGAGGAAAGTCGAGGAGGAGGGCCGAGCGAGACAGGACCCCTCTGAATAGCGCCTAGATTTGACGGATCCAGCCGCTGACGAGGGCTTAGGTGCGGCTTAGAGGATCAGGGACCGAAGACCCTCACTCAAAGTTCGAGCTCAGAGAAGAACTCCCGCAGCTCCTCGTCCACGGCATGGTGGATCTTCTTGGTGAGCTTGTCCGCCTTGGAGGCCAGCGACGAGGCACCCTTCGTAATCTCGGTCGAAACCACCTCGAAGTCATGACCGACGATCTTCTCGAGCTCCGGCAGCGAGGGCAGGACGGCCTTCTGGCTAGACTTAGGGCTGGCCTTGTACCCGCCCTTGCTGACGATGTCCGAGTAGTTGCTGCAACCACCGCCGTTCCAGGCGAGCAGGTTGGGGGTGTCCTTGGGGATGTCGCTGAGCGCGCCAACGGTGGCGACCTTGAGGAGGTCGGCCTTGAGCTTGGCAGGGGTGATCTCGGCGAGCGCATAGTCCGAGTCCGCAGCGGGCTGCAGGGAGAGGTAGTACGCGAGAAGGCCGCAGATATGGGGGGAGGCCATCGACGTGCCCGAAATGGTGTTGACGGCAGTCTTGCTGCCGATCCAAGTGGACTGGATGCTCAGGCCAGGGGCAAAGATGTCGGTGCACTTGCCCCAGTTGGAGAAGTAGGCGCGGCTGTCATCCAGGGCCGAGGCGCCGACGGTGATGGCCTTGTCGGCGGCGGCCGGCGAGTAGTTGCAAGCATCAGCGTTGTCATTGCCGGCGGCGACGGCGAAGTGGATGCCAGCGACGACAGCGGCGTTCACGGCCTGGTCCAGCAGCGTCGTCTTGCCGCCTCCCAGCGACATGTTGGCGACAGAGCCCTTGAAGCCCTTGCGCTTGCCATCCCTGGCCGCCTTGACCTGCTCGAGATGGCTCTTGGCGGCAAAGTCGACGCCGGCGATCACGTCCGACATGGTGCCAGAGCCGTTGGACTTGAGCACCTTGACAGCGTACACGTTGGCCTTCTTTGCGACGCCGTACTTCTTGCCAGCGACCGTGCCGGAGCAGTGCGTGCCATGGCCGTTGCCGTCGACGTCCTCGTCGTTGGCAGGGATGGTCTTGCCCCAGTGCGCGCGACCCTCGAAGTCGACGTGGTCGGTGTTGGTGCCGGTGTCAATAACGTAGGCGTCAACACCCTCGCCACCATCCGCCGAGTACAGATACTTGTTGAAGGTAGAAAAGGCAAGCGGCTCGCGGTGGGACACACGAGCCAAGCCCCACGGCGCGCCTTTCTCAAGGGTCGGGTCGCAGCTGTCGGCCGTCTCCTCCTCGTACCTCATCGTGTGGACGATGGTGTCGCGCTCGATGGTCTCGACCTGTGGTGGCACACCCGATGATTAGGACCGGGACGAGGTTGGGGAAATTGCAGCGGTGGTGGCAGGCGGGCTGCATCTGGAAGGAGTGGGGGAGAGGGGCCGCTGACTTACATCGGGATGCCTCCGGACCATCTCAATGACGTCGTCGTCGAAGTGGCCGGCGTAGCCGATGAAGTCGCTGCCGACTTTGTAGGTGTGCTTCAGGCCGGCAAGGGTGCTGTCGCCAGAGGAGAACAAACCCCTCTTCCGAAGCTCCAGCCTGTCATCCTCGCGCTCGCCATGGACCTTCTGGATCCAGAGGTGATGGTCAGAGGCAGACGAATCCGTGACGTGCTTCTTGAATTTGATGATGTAAGCATTGGGAATCGCCTCGGCGTTCGAGGACGATAGGATTGGGGCGACGCCGTCATGGATAGTGTCGACTTGGGCGGCCGGAGCTGCCGCAGCATACGCCACGAGCGATAAGACGAAGACGCTTCTCATGTTGAAGGCAGTTGAGGGACAGAGAAGATAGCGGCGGGACAGACTGGGGAAAAGGGGAGCCAAGGACAAGATGATGAACGTGTGCTTGTTGGGTGTGTCTACCGGCGACAATCACAAAGAACACCGAGAACGATAACAACGAAAAACGGTCTATCTATGCGGATTACGCACAGCACGCGCCTACGGCAAAACAGTGACGGGCAGGGACGATGAAATGGAAAGAAGTATGGATGGAAGAGAAACGGCGGATGATGGGGGGAAGAGATGGATGGGAAACGGAGACGGATGAGAGAGGGAGGACGGGAGGGACTCGGGGTTGAGCTATACCTTATACCTCTGCGGAACCGGGGTAGATAAGCCCCTAGGCCAGGCTGTGTGGCGGGTCTGAGGCACTCACAAGCGGCACGCATGCGCCATTCATCCTGCCGTTGCTCCTGTGACGCATACCCAACAGCCGTATCGCTACAAAGGACAGCCTGGCCAATGAGGCGGCCGAGTCAGAACCGTAGCCCCACTTCAGTCGCACGCGACCTCCTCTCGATGGCGACATGGCGACCCTGATAAGCCGCGGAAGATGTAGCTGTAAACCATTGATCCGGATCTGTACGCAAGCTCTCAAATATGAGGCAACGCCGAAATCGCAAAACAGCCACGAAATTCGAAATTCCGACAATGATTCGCTGGTCTACCCAAGGCGAGGAATGGGCAAGTGGAAGTGAAATGGGACCGTTGCGCCAGGCATCGCACAGCCCTTGGCCGAGCTGAAAAGCGGGTTTATTGGGCTCAGCAAGACCAGCGAAACCGGCAGAGACCCGTGCTGCCTATCGTCCCCGATACGCAAGCATTCCGCATCCACTTTCCCCCTCAACTTCAATCCCGCGAATGCCTCTTGGTTTGCTTGCTCAACTGTGGACCTAAGGCTTGATTCCTAGAGTTGGGGGGGTCGCCAAGGTGGGAATGTGAGACATGCATCTACCTACCTCATGTAGGTGCCTACCTCGAATAGGTGGTCAATGGCCGCTCTGCATGTGCATGCGAAGGAAGTCCCCTGCAAATTATAAGTACTCTGTAGCCGTTGCTCAACTCAGTCCAGCCAATGTCTCAGAACAGCGGTGGTCACGGTCGGTCCTTAACTCGCCCGTGTACTATAGACACTTTAGTGTGCCTATGGGTGTGCTCATTTACCTACCTAGGTACCTAGGTACTTACCTACCTGGACGGCACAGTCGGTACCTACCTGTCGACGGGGGAACAATACAGCAGCACGACTGACCGAGACCGATGCTATAGCAGGAGCTGGGGTTGCTCCATATCGGAACATGAAGCTGAGTGAATGAAGGGGCGTGCGCATAGACACCTCTCTGAGAGCAGCTGTTAGGTGCCTCACTTCAAAGATAAGCAAAGGTTGCATGCAAAAGAGGAAAGCGACTTGCGTACCTACCTAAGTGTTGGTAGGTTAAAGCGGACAACAGCCAACCCCACCGCGGAGGAGTCGAAGTAGAATGTCTTCAAACTCAGAGCGGGGAAGCCCCATCGCGAGTCTTGGTGTGGTATGGAATAGGTGCTTGTGGAAACCTGGTTGACCGACCAGAGGCAGTCAGGCGCAAAGTGCAGGAGAGGGGCTCGATCTAGCATGGCCTCAGGTGCATTGGGTGCCCACGGTATGCAGAGATCATGACTCCTTGTTAGCGGGGCCCACGGCTCTGCAGTGGTCTTGGCTGCCCCTGCATCATCGCGTTCCAACCTCACGTTCTTCGCGCTCCATGCGCAGCATTGCGGCAGGCAAAACACGAAAGAAAGAAACGGGAGCGTCGAGGCACCAGGCATTCATCCTGGCTGCCGGAATTGAGCATTGTTTTCCCCAAGTATTTGCTACCGGTCCGTAATCACTACCTACATAGGTGTAGGTACCTAGGTCAGGTAGGTACCTACCACCTAGCTTCCGTATCGCCGACCACCAACGGGCTACTGCTGCCTGCTCGCGATTACCCCATCACCACGCTACGCGCCCCTGCGCGGCCGGTTCCAAGGTCCAACCGTCGGCGCAAACGACCAAGCAGCTTCCAGGCCGAGACGGCTTGATGCCCCAAGCTCCGACCTGATGGAGCTAGACCCCAGCCTGCCGACGGTCCCACCACTGTCAGAGCCGGACGTCGGCTCAGCGCCGGGCCCGCCTGGTCTGCCTCTTGGACATCCTTCTGGCCCTCCCGGCCAAGCCTCTGCCAATGGCGCCGTCATCAAACGTAGAGCCCCAATTGCCTGCCGAAGGTGCGCATTTTCTTTCCCGGTTTCACTTTCCCGGAGCCAGGGTCCAGGTTCCAGATTGCCTGGCTCTGGCTCCCTCCCTTTGTTCAACTCCAATGTCAACCTCAACCTCTCAACATGCTGGCTAGGCTCGGGCTGGACTGCGATCCATGCATCCTGCGCGGGACACACGTGTCAGTGCTGCGCTGCGCAGCGTTGCTCAAGCCGCAGCATCGAGGGGCCGAGGGGGCTTGCCTCGGCTTGCCTTTTCAGAGTGTAGAGGGGGGTGGGAGGGTTTCATCTTCGCTGCCTTGACTCGACCGACTGACAGGCACTCCCGGGTCGCGCGCATGCGCATGCGCGTGTTGGTGGCTGGGTTAGATGCCGGCGCATGAGAAGCAAGTGCGTCCACGACAAGAAGCCCCCATGCCAGTCCTGCAAGGACGCTGGGCTTGGACCGGAGTCGTGGTGAGTGAAAGCTTATCCCAAGTCCTTTGTCTCTCTTCCTTGACCCCCTCGCCGGGACTCGTCCAGGTCCACCCACGCCGGTGCGGCCGCGTCCTCGATCACGCTCGCGATCGCGACCACGCACATGCTCACACAACAAACCCACGACCGCATCCGCCTCCGCACCCCCGCCCATGCAGCACGTTCCCGCTTCGTGGCCAACCCGACAGCGACCGCGACTATCGCCATCCCCGAGTCAAGTCAGAAAAGACGACAGCCAAGCGAACCCAGACGCAGGCACAGTCGGAAGTCAATGCGGCGAAGGCCAAGGCGCGTTCCAAGCTCGGCAGCGTCTCGGATGCGTCCGGCCCCGGGCTCGGGCTCGGGCTCGGGATCGCGCCCGTGCCTGGCCCACCAGATAAAGACCCCGCCGCCGAGGCGTGGGACGCTCTCCCTCCCCTCAACGAGATCCTCGACGCGGTCAACCAATTCACCCAACACTACTTCCAACTCGGCTTCATCCACAAGCACACGTTCCCGGCAGTCCTTCGCCGCGACCAGCGGAAATCGACCGACGTCTTCCTCCTTCTCGGAATCCTTAGCGTCTCAGCCCGCTTCACGCCGTCGCTGGTCGCGCGCTTTGGCAACGATGGCGTCCGTGCCTCCGAGGTCTTTATTGCGATGGCCTCGGCCGTCGCTGTGCGCGAAGTCTACGCAGAGCCCAATCTGGAGCGATGCCAGGGCTTCTACCTGCTCTGCATTGCGCAGCAGGGCAACGGGATCAAGAACAGCAGCTATATCAACCTCGGAATCGCCATGCGCATGGCCGCGTTAATGCGTCTCCACCGGGAAGATACCTACACTCTTCCCGAGCCGACGACCAAGGAGCTAATCATTAGGGCTGAGTCGGCGAGAAGAACGTTGGTATGTCGAATTCTTGCCCATTCTGTCCTGCCCTCCACTCCGCGGCCCTCGAACCCGGCTATGGACGCTAACAGTAGTAAACCCTCGCGTTGTTTTTGTCTGTCAGTGGATGCTACATAGTATGGAAAAAATTCCTTTTTTTTGTCCTCGTCCTGTTGCCAGCTCCAGCCGGCCCCACGCCGCAGCCCCCGAAAAAACCTGCCTGAGCCCCCTTGTGTGCCTGGCCCCCAAACTCGAGACCTACATATCCCAGTTATATATATGTCTCAGTTGAGAGTCGACCACACTGACCGACACAATGTCCACTCCAGGTCAGGACAACCTGCATTCGGGCCCTTCGACGCCTGTTTCGCTCGCGACCAGCGACATCACCGCCCTGCTTCCCAGCAACGAGGAGGATTTTGCCAACGGTCATGAGCCCCAGTCAAGGGCCGCTCTCGCTGGCACTCCGCCGGCCATCGAGAACCGTGAGCTGATCTCGGTTCCCGGCCGGTCACTGTTCGCAAGCCTGATCCAAGTCCACCACTTCTGGGGCACGATCTCGCGCCGGGCCGTGGCTGCTCAGAACAAGAGCCTAGATCCGTGGCACAAAGAGAGCGAATTTGCACGCATGGCCCAAGACCTCGATGTGTGGGAGCGAAACCTTCCACGCGATCATCTATGGAACCCCCTGCTCCTCAAGGGCTACAAGGTCGATGGGCTCGATCTGGTCAGTAATCACCTCCTTAGTTCCCCTGATGCCACGCCCCCTATTTTCTCTTTCTTTATCCCCGGTGGAAAGGGCTTTCGGACCGGACCGCCAACCTAACACGCTTACAGGCATACCTTGCGGTCACAACGGTGATCCGTCTCTGCAACATTATCCTGCGCAAGCCATATTTGCACAAGTGCGTCCAGTTGTTTCCTCCCCCACCCCTACCTCCATCTATTTCGTTCTCCTCAGCCATTGGTGTTCACTTCTTCTCACACTACCAGCTTCATGGGTCGGTTTCCCAAACAGCATCCTATCTCGTGGAAACACCGAGGCGCGCATGAGCGACTACTGGAAGAACATGTCTCTTGACCTGTTTCGTAATGTCAGGCAGTTGTACGAGCAGATCGATGCGCAGTTCAAAGACCGGAGCCCCGAAGAGGGCGTGGGGGCACAAATGGCTGTAAGTATCTAGCATACCGCCCGGCAATGGCGGACGGATAGCCCTTCTTCGCTGGAGCCATCGACTGTCCCCTCTCTCTTGTGTCTTCGATAGTTCATATTCGTTAACCAGGCCATCCCGTATGTGCTCTTGCCGTTAGGCCTTCTGTGTCTACAGCTGCGGCATGCTTGCGGCCTATATATGCAAGTATCCGAGCGGTAAGTCTCATCCTTCTGACGCCTTGCCTTCGTGGACTTTTTTGTTTTGTTTTCTCCTACGCCGTTCTGACCTGTGACGATCGCAGTCTGCCCCGATGAGGCTATCGCCAGAGAGGGCCAACCGATGCTAAAACGAACCATGGCTATCCTGGCCGAAACCGGATCTGTGTGGCCGCTCGCAGGCAGGTGGCTGGAGGGACTGGAGAAGTTCGAGAAAGGAGCCAGCCACGAGGGCAGCATGGCAGACGGGAAGGACCCGATCCCGCATGTGCTAAAACCAGCCACCCCCCGATCGCCTACACCATCGACGACAGCGGACCTAAAGGAGCCCGCAGTCTGTGCAGAGGGCCCAGATGAGGGCCCGACAGCACAAGCAGCAGCACCCGAACGGACCAATGGCCAACACCAAATCGGCAGCGCGGCCCTCGTCGCCAATCCGCCCAGCTCGGCCTCTCGCCATTCCTCACTAGTGGCGGTGCCTGACGTATCCATGGACCACACTGTTCGACTTGCGGCTGCTGCCATTCATCAGCATTCAACGTCGAGCCTGCAGTCGAACCCACCGTCGAACCCGGAGACGAACCCGCAGCCGACCACGCGGCACGTCGTCCAACTTCCACCGGCTTACCATGACGGGGCCCCGCACCAACCGCAACAGGGCCACCATCAACACTTGCAACATCCGCAGCAGCCACACCAGTCACTGCATCAACATCAGGATCACCAGCATCACCAGCATCATCCGCATAATCGGTATCACCAGCATCACCAGCATCAACAGCAACACCATGAGCATCAGCATCAACATCAACATCAGCACCAGCACCAGCATCAGCATCAGCATCATCAGCTACGCACGCAAGTTCAAGACGATGGTGGTCCCCGCTTCGGTGAGACCAACGGCCTCGAGATGCTTCTCGAGGCCTACAACCAAGCCGGGAACAGTGGTAGGCCTAACCCTTCTGCCACATCCTTTGGCAGCCTGGGCCCGGCCCAACCCCCGCCGATTCTGGCCGAGTACTATTACCAAGACGACGGCTTCAACAGCGAGCTGCGTGCACTAATAGAAGGGGATCTTGCAATGCAGCAGTGGTCCGGTGCTCAAATCTTTGGGTTTCAGGCATGAGTCCGTCCACATGCCCCTTTACCGTCCTCTTTATACTTTCTACTGGGGGGTCTCCTTGGGAATAGGCGGGACTAGAGTTTCCTGCTCAACCTTTTTTTTTCGGTTTTCCCTTTTTTTTGGTTTGGGGGGCTACAGCTGGTTGTTGGAATGATGGGGATAACAATATCACGACCGGCATGTCTTCAAGCCCGTAAATAAGACGATCTGTGCAGTCCCCCGAGTTTGTCCATACGGTGGCGAGAAAAGTACACTCGCCTACCAGTAACTACCTACCCGGTCCTGGTACCTTCAAGCTGGGTTGGGAAGCGCATATTTACCCACATTGTATTGCTCATCACATTCCACTGTCTACCAAATAATCGCTTTGGACCGACCGACCGGATAAAACAACGGTGAAAACGTATGCGGAAAAGGGGGGCAAGTTGCAGGTAGTATGAAATTGTAACAGCTAAAGAGACTCTAGGGAGATCCGAGTGAAAGGGAAAAGCAATGAAAGAAAGAAATAAGGGCGTCGTTGCTAGGACCTCTCAACTACCTAGTTGCTTGTAATTCTCCTCGTTCGTCTTAATCTAGCACACTGGGACGTCGTGACTTGAAAAAGCATTCTGTATCCCACCCCTTTCCTCCCGAAGGCGCTCGATATAGCCCAGTCCACCTGGACTCGAGCTCACAAACACCGGCAGTAAATGATAAAAAAAATAATAAAAAACGCCATTGCCTTGTCGAGCCGCAGAATGTACTCGAAGTATTTGGAATATAGTCTGTCCTTCCCCGCTCACCCATGAGTAGTAGCCTTGCTTCGCTCTCAATCGCGTGATCTACTGCCAAACTCTGGCCATCAAGTGCCTATTAAAGAAGGGGGGGGGGGGGGG
>PYST01000365.1:0-13174 GCA_003049485.1 Ophioceras dolichostomum | reverse complement strand
AAGGGGGGGGGGGGGGGGGAAATCAAGGATGAAGACAGGGAGGAAAGCCACGACGGAAAGCCACGATCAAAGCTAAAGCCAGAACTAGGTGAGTTGAGAGCATTGGGTCTACTGACAGGTTGTGGGCAGGTAGCGATGCTGAAAAGGAGCACTTAGCTAGCCTCAGCTAGTTCCAGTTGGCTGCACTGCCCCTATCTCAAGCCGAGCTCACGTCGTTACCAGGGTAATTACCGAGGCAGACGGCAGCTCCAAGAGTTCGACACCGACCAATGAGAAACGAAATCCAGCGGAGATAGGAACAAGAGAGATAGAATCCATAGCATATCTTCTATGATTCGACTAGACCTCCACGCAAGCTGGATGGGTAGGCAGGTAGGTAGGTAGTTGCTCAATCTTCGCGGCACTCCTGGGGCGAAGAGGGAGAGGACTCCGCGTAGGTGACAATGATGTGAAATTGATGGGATATGGTTAATGTCTGGTAGGGGAACGAATGGGCAGAAAGAGCTTCGCTTCGTCTTGAGTGGGACAGGACATGATTCTCTTAGGAAAGCGCGCAAATGTAGTCCGGACCAAACAACCGAACTGTCCGAATTACTCCCGAAATACTCAAGTGTTGGGGCTGATGTAGGGACCAGGAGACGTGACTGGTCAGTGACAGGGTATTCTATATACATAAGGGGAGGGGTTGTGCTGGGTTGCTGGGTACGTATGTGAGGGGCACGCAAGATCAACAGTAAAAGAACCGGCCGCACCTCTCCGGGGACGGACAAAGGTCTAGGTGGATAAGGCGAGAGGATGACAGGCAGCCGCTGCGGCTCGGGCGCGACGACGCCGAGACACGAAGCCGTCGAGGTGCTACTCAAGCTGCACGGCAACGCGAGACACGCGCAATCTGGGTGCAGCGAGGACGGCGCGATAGCGTAGGCTTGCCCGCACCAGTTGCTCGTCGAAGCAGTAAGAGACGCAGACCATGCTTGCTTAATCTCGCCGGGCCTGAGGTGGGGGAGGGGCAAGGGGTGTGACGGGCGAAGGGAGAGTGGGGTGGGGGCAAAGAGAGGAAGCGGCGTCATAGGGCATCCGGGAGCCGTCCGTGAGGTACCGCTACTCGTTGAGCTACCGCCCGAAATGGCCCCCCCAAGCGCTACCCATGAGCTCCCACCGCAGCTGTGGCGCGAGCTGTGAGACGCTCGGGTGCGCAGCCGGGGGGACACTCAGGTCTGCTGCATGACATTGACAGTGCCGCCAAGCTGACGCTTGACCTGCTCCCGCGCCCAGCGAGCAGTCTCAACAGTTCGGGCCGAAAATTCACGGTTTGTCCGGGTCTCCTTGATGAGGGTGGTAAGCCACTCCTGACGGAAGGCATCTAGAAGCTCCCCGTTGGGGTAGGCTTCGGCAAGGTCGCTATAAAGCACCAGTCAGGACTACACCTTCCCAGGCCAGCGAGCAGGCACAAGGGTCCATATTGAGAGTGAGTAGAAAGCAATGGACTTACCCGATAACGCCCATAGAAGACCGCATCAGGGCCTCGCTGCGGTTGGCGTCGCTCCCAATATGATTGAGCAGCTCGAAGATGGACGGGACGTATGGCTGAAGAACCTGGGCTGGAGTTGGAAGTAAGGAGTAGGAGGGGTTAAGAGATGAGCGACTGTCCGTTATAAAATAAAATAAAAAAGCTGCACGGGCCGATGAGATGAAGATACTTACTTTTGCCGCCGCTTTTCATGGCCCCGATGATACCACTCCATGCATCCATAATGCCCTCCCTAAGCGAGATCACATAGTCAAACATCTCGTACGAGCCATCCGGGCTAGCCGTGACTGATGACGCCTGCTGGAGCACCTGAGCAACCACCGACAGGTACGTCTCGAAATGCCCGCCGATAGCGTTGGCGATGTCCCCGAAGCATTGAAGAATGGCCGGCTTGAACTGGTTGGACAGAGTTGTGCTCTACAAGCATACCAAATGCGAATTATTCAATAATGTCAGTCATTGCTCCAACGATCGCCGAGATACATGGAAAGTGGCAAGCTATACCCAAGGTCGGCCAAGGAAAGGGGAAAGGGGAAAGGGGCAAGGAAACAATAGGAGAGGGCTGAGCAGACCCTGAGATTCTCAAGAAGGTAGTTCATAAACTCGTTGCAGTACGGTTGGCTGCGCTCGCCCAGGGACCGTGTCAAGTCACTGACGAGGCCGATGGCCATGGAGCAAAGGCTGGGCTCTTCTTGGTTGCCGAGGGCATTGTATAAGAACGGGGCAAAGGCGTCCATGTAGGCGACAAACCCTTCCTCAATGGCATTGCCAAGGCTGCTGATGGTAGCGAAGATCGCCTCGGGCACTGTCGACTTGCTCGCCACAGTAGACAGGACCTGCAGCAGCACCTGCATGATGCGGTCGCCCTGGGGCACGATTTCCTTGTCGAGTCGAGAGACGATGGCTTGCAGGACAGAGGCAAGGCTGGTCTGCATGTCCTCGAGCGTGATGCGGTCCTCGACGCTGACGACCTGGTTCTGCAAGGGGATGGTCTCCTCCAGACGCTTGATGATCACGTCCAGGAGCGTGGCAACGGGCTGCAAGCTCTCGGCCGCCGCGTTGGTCACGAAGGCATTGAGAACCTCGTACGCCGCCGTGCGGACTGCCGAGTCACAGTCGGGCCTTGCCGTCACTGTCAAAAGGCTTGTCACGCTTTCGTTGAAGAACGGCGTGATGGCGTTCTGCTGCGCGTCGTGCTGGCCGGCGAAGCGGTCGGCCAAGTTCATCAGCGACCAGCAGCATGACGACGCCATGCGCGAGTTGTTCAACAGGCCGGCAAAGAGCGAGCGGATTAGTGGCTCTAGATGCGTCGCGGGGTCGATGGCCTCGGAGCATGCCTCGGTGATGCGTCCCAGAGTGTATGCCGTCGAGTCCCGGACGTGCAGCGAAGAGTCATCCATCATCGTGATGAGGACCTGCAATGCTGACTTGACGATCGGCTCGAGCACCTTTTCCTCCGGCCCCTCCATAATGGCACCGAACGCCGACACTGCTGCGTCGCGGTTGTGCCAGTCCTCAGAACGCAGGTTGGCCTCGACGAAGGCGATGACTGGTGGGATGATGGTGGATCCGACCGCCTGCGCGTAGAGCTGCAGGCACTGGTATGCCGCCCGCGAGAGGTTGTACTCATCGTCCGTGGCATCCTCGTCCTGCCGCGTCAGGAGAGTCAGCAGCACAGGCACCACCTCGTTAGTAGCGACGCGACTGAAGTTGTAGAAAGGGCGCATCTGGTCCGAGCTCTCGACCTATTTCGTGTCAGGTAGAATCTGGATTAGCACCTGATAGCTCTAAGGGGGGGCAAACGAGGTGGCTGAAAAAATAGGCGGGGAAACGAGGATGTGAGGGGGATTCGGCCGTGGCTGCTGTTGCTGCTGCTGCTGCTGCTGTCGTGGTTTTTGGCTGCTTACCTGCGCGTTGTCATCCTCGATGGTCACCTCCTCCTCGCAGACGGTGCTCCAGAACTCCACGGCGAGCTTTGCAACATCTTCGTCGTTGTTCTTCATGCCGAGGATGGTCAGGCCGAACAGGGCCTTCTCCATGTAAAATCGCATGTTGTCATAATAGAGTGCCATGATGCGGTTGAGACAGCCGAACGCACCCTGCTGTACCCGCGAATCATCGGCCTGGGTGGCCTCACAGACGACCTGCATGATGTAGTTGCGTTCGCCCTCATGCTTGAAGTTGTTGCCGACAAACTCGAGCGAGTCACCCAGAGCAGTGATGGCAGCCAGCCGCACCTCTATGTTTGTCTCCTCCTTGCGGGCGCCCTGCACGACCGCTGTCAGGATGGCGTTCGAATGGCCGACCAGGCTCGCGCGCAGCTCCGTGTCCTGGCTCTCGCAGATGAAGCCGATGGTGGTCAGAGAGGCCTGCTTCTGATGAGGCTCCCCTTCACTGACGTTGCCAACGAGCACGCCCATCAGATCGCCCCACTGGCCCCGCGGCAACTCGATGCCAGCGATCGACGCCACGACCTGCGCTGCAGCCTGGCCAGCCTGGGCGTTGCTGGATGCAAGTGTCTGCAGAGCCAGGCTCTTCACCCTTGACTTGATTTCGTCGTCTGTATGCTGTAGCCATTTCGCATGAAGGGCGGCTTGGCGGGAGAACTCGCGGGCGGTGAAGGCATTTTTGACGGCGATACCGGCAGCCGCCCGAATATGACCCTGGGCGCTCTCATTCGCTAGCTCTTGGACGAGGGTCGCGAGGTATAATGACTACAGAATTCCAAGGAGGGTGGCAACACTCGTGGATGTGAACATTAGCGAAGCGAACGGGGTGGGGGGAGACAGCAGAGATGGAAGGGGAGGGAGCGGGAGAGCGAGAGCGAGGTGTGAAGCGGGCGAGGAAACCCACGAAGTTCGTCTCGGCCGCGTGCGTCAGTTGCTGTTCGGCAGCATGTCGAAGGTTCGCGTCTAATCTGTCGTCAGCGAAATAGAAGGGGACCTCAACACGACGCGGGTGAGGCGCGCGATTGCGGGAGCAAACAAGAGGGGGAGGGGTCGAAGGGCTGTGGTGTCGTGTCAACGATGCAGCCTGGCGTACCTGGTGACAGCGAATTATTTAGGACGGTTGTGATGTCGGGTGCTGAGTTGGTCTCCATGATGGGCTCGGTTGGCCAACAGCAGCTGTCAAGAGTCGAGGAGAGGATATGTTAGATCAGATGGGGAATCAAACGCGTCAAGGGGGGGGGGAAGAAGGAAGAGAGATGGGGGGAAAATAAAATAAAATAATAAATTTCCGGGGACGTGCGGTGAGGTGGGGTTGGACATGAGGTGGACGGGCTCTGTTGGGCGCGGCAGGTATGGAGGTGGGCAGGCAGGGTGGGCAAAGCGGGCAAGAAATCTGCGAGCAAAGGCAACAGACAGGTGGGAGGGAAGGCTGCGGGCCCCAGGCAGCCTCAGTAATCAGCTACCAGTCAGTTGCTTTGGCAGGCCCTCACAGTAAGTGCGCGGTGTCAATCCAGCTGTCGATGAATTGACCCTGTCGCCTCGTCTAGTCTTTTGAAGTGATTGAGCCCCAGCCCAGATAGCCTACCACCGACTAGCAGATACTTTGCCTGACTCCTGGCTGGGCGCCGGACCCTGAGGTGAAGCAGAATGCTGTGTACACCCACTAAAAGTGCACTGCTCGACTGCGTCACCCCCCGCCGAACTACATAGCGCCTTGAAGTGGATGACAGACGCCCTAGTTGCGAGGATTGAGGGGTAGACACTCGAACTCGAACTCACTCGGGTGCTCACTCACCGTGGGTAATCTAGTAATCGTGTGGTCGAAGGGCGCTCGCGTCGATGAGATTGACCTCGGTCGGCTGAGCGGCGAAGTATACAGTGGTGAGCTGGGTTGGGTTCTTCTTTTTTTTTTTTTTCAATAAAAAAAATTCAGCTCAGCTGTTTTGGTCGACCCAAATCCTTGCGCGTGAGACGCAGCTGAAGAGAACTGTTGGTATCTTAGGCAGTGCGTCCCTGGTATTTTATTAAGTACCGGACCTAGTAGTAGGAGGTTTAGAACTGCTTGTCCTCCCCCCGTGGTGTCGCAGATAGTGCCTGTCTGGTGGAAGAGGGGTCGACAAGTTGGTGACTGATGCCCCCTGCCCACCACTGTACCTACCCTACCCAGGTACACCTACCTTCCTCAGTTTATTGAAGGCACTACCACAACAGCACCATCTCTCCGTTCATCGTATCAATGGAAGGATTACACCAAAGTGACGGCATAGCTCAATACTTGGGTACCTCAGGCAACCTATGTTAGGTGGGAACCTTAGTTACCTGGGTAAGGACCTTACTTTGACCCAGTATGCATACATGCCAATTGGTGCCAGTGCCAACCTTCTCCGTCCAACTCTCGTTTTTGTTGTTTTGTTCCTCCATGAACTCCGATTCTGCTTCTCTGCTTGACCCTTCTCTTTTGGTTCTCCGCCCCCTAGCTACCTCATTGTGCCCTCAGTGCATATTATCAAATCTCGACCGACCAGCCTATCCAGAGCCAACGAGCCCAGGCCAGGAGGTACCGCATCCCCAGCCTACAGTAATTAGATCACTAATAACCTTATATCTCGTCTGCCTGTGCCTCAAGAGCCTGGATCAGATCCGGCCTCTTCGCCGCTCCGTTCAGCCCCTTGGCGTTGTGGGGTGCAAATCCGTCATGATCCAGGTCTTGGCTGAGAGACCGCTGGGGTGTCGGTCGGGCAAGTATCGGACTTCCCGGGAAGCTAGCGGCAAACTGATGGCAACGATGGCGGAAACAATTCCAAGTCAGTATCAGAGGGAGCAAGTGCCTACGCAGCCAGAAGGAGTAGCGGGAGGCAGGAGACACGAGGATACGGGGATACGGGGATAGAGGCAAGGCAGACAAAGTCAACCGGACAACAGGGTGGGAAACAAACTTACGCTGCTCGCGGCGCTCAGCAGTGCGATCAACGAGCTTTGAAGCACGTCCTCGTGGATACCAACGCCCCAGACCTTTTGGTTGCTGCCGGCCGCTGTGCACTCGATGTAGGTGGCCGCCTTGACGTCTCGGCCCTTGCCCACAGCATGCTCCTTGTAGTCGCTGACGTCCATGTCAATTCCGATGGAGCGGAGGGCGTTTGCCATGCTGGAGATCGGGCCGTTGCCCCTACCGCGCAGCCTGTGCTCCTTGCCGTCGGCAGAGACGACGCCCTCGAATACGCGCTTCATGTTCTTAGTGTCCTGCGTGCGGCCGGGGGCCGGCGGAGCTGGGCTCGTAGAGCGATCCGGGCTGACGGAGTAATCTATGATGGTGAAACGTGGATTCTCGCGCAAGAAATAGGTGCGCTCAAAGAGCTCAGTGATCTCGACTGGGAGCAGCTCGCGCCCGCGCTGCTCGGCCATCTGCTGCACGACACGGCTGAAGTGAACCTGCAGGCCGCGCGGCAGGTCGAGGTGCAGGTACTGCTGGATGATCCACGCAGCGCCGCCCTTGCCGCTCTGCGAGTTGACGCGGATGACGGCTTGGTAGTCGCGCCCGATGTCCTTTGGGTCCAGCGGCAGGTACGGCACTTGCCAGTTGTCCTGGTACGTCGCGCCGCTGGTCTCGCGCGCCTGGAGGCCCTTCTTGATGGCGTCCTGGTGCGACCCGCTGAAGGCGCACACAACCAGCGAGCCGCCGTACGGGGCGCGCGGGTGCACGGGGATCTTGTTGCACACCTCGACCACGCCGATCACGCGGTTCAGGTCCGACAGGTCCACCTCGGGGTGCACTCCCTGAGTGTAGAGGTTCAGCGCCAGCGTCACAAGGTCGACATTGCCCGTGCGCTCGCCGTTGCCGAAGAGGCATCCCTCGACGCGGTCGGCCCCGGCCATCTGCGCCAGTTCTGCAGCCGCCACGGCACACCCGCGGTCGTTGTGCGGGTGCAGCGACACGCACACCTTCTCTCGCTCCGACACTTTCCGGCAGAAGTACTCGATCTGGTCGGCGTACACGTTGGGCGTCGCCATCTCGACCGTCGCCGGCAGGTTGAAAATGATGGGATTCTCAGTCGTGGGGCCCCAGGCGTCCTTGACTGCCTCGCAGATGCGCACCGAGAAGTCCAGACGCGTGTCCGAGAAGGTCTCCGGGCTGAACTCGAACGCCCACTCCGTGCCCTGCTGGCTAGGGTCGTCCTTGGTGAGGGAGCGCACCAGCCTAGCACACCTCGTGGCAAGCTCGACGCTCTCGTCCTCGGTGAATCCGAACACGATGCGCCTGAAGCATTCGCTGGTCGCCAGGTAGATATGGATCACGGCCTTCTTCGCACCCCTCACGGACTCGACCGTCCGCCGGATGAGGTCCTCCCTGCACGGCGATAAGACCTGCAGCCAAACATCGTCGGGGACTGTGCCGGGCGTCTCGATCAGTCTGCGGGTGAATTCGTAGTCCGTCTGCGACGCTGATGGGAACGCGACCTCGATCTCCTTGTAGCCCAGCTCGCAGAGCATCTTGAAGTACGTCCACTTCTCATCCCCGGTCTGACCGGATCGAGAGGGATGGGAAAACACACCAACAGGAGTTAGTCGGGCAATTCAGCCAATAAGTCGTCGTTCTTGATACAACTGACGCGCAGACGCAGGCGGGTTCTCGGCCAAGCGAAACATGAGGGCCAGGGGAGCTGGCAAGAAGTAGGAGCACGTGGGGCACACCCACCATTGGGTCAACAAGGCTCTGGTTACCATCCCGAAGGTCTGTCGACAGCCAACGAGGAGCTTTGTCGATGGTTTTGGAGGGCCATTGGCGGTCCGGCAAATTCACAGGAGGAAACCTCCTGTACTTTGTCGAGGGATCCTTAAGCCTGCGCAAGGTTGCTTTAGTTGAGTGCCTCGGGATGACCGCAACGGCGCAATGACAGACAGGAGGGAAACGAGAGAGCTTACATCGGCATGTTTCTGTTTCCTTCGGGGTTGAGTCGCTTTGGTTGTTAGCGATGCATAGCCTGATTGGCAGGCTGTAAATGGAAAGGTCCGACCAGAGCGGACGGAAGGAAGAAAAGCAAGAGAGTCGGATGGTGGTAGGGAAAAAAGGAAGAAGAAAAAAGAAAGAGAGAAAGAAAAGAGGCAGTTTGGTGAGGGGTAAATAAAGCTTTGATTCCTCCAACGTACCTACCGACTAAAGTCTTGACAAGTCGTACGCCCTGTTGATGGTGATCTGTGGATACAACCAACGCCTACTACAGACTGCAATGCGGAAGTCATCGATTGCTCTCCTTTTCTGCCCAAAGCTAGAGAGAACGGCTGCCCAGGCTCTGAGTCACATATGTAAAAACCAAACCCCGTTCATCCCGAACTCGGCCCGGAAGCTCCAAAGCTCACGAGGGGTCAAGTCCCCGCCCCGGATCCCTTGTCGGGGCCGACACCTGACGAACCTGCTGACTCACCTACCGAGTCTTTCAAAACAGGCCGTCCTTTTATGATACTACGTACGCTAGCACGTCCTTGTTGAGCGGAACTATTTTCTTTTTAGGGGTGTATCTTGCGCTTCCTCGCTGATTCATTGACCGGCTTTTGCACCCCTGGGCTCAAATCCATCACTTTTGTTGTCGGAGCTTAGGGACATCCGCAGTTCACGTGTTCTTGAACACTTCTGGGAATGGCAATGATATAGGTACCTCTAGGTGAGAAGGAAATATCAACAGGTTGCCTGACAGGCTGGCAGGCATATTGCAATATATACATGTAGAAGAGTCTCCCGGGACTAGGTTCCCAATATGGCTCGGTCACCACGTGAAGCTCTCCTCGAACAGGTCTACGGAATTTCCCTCATCTTGCACTGAGCGGACGGCGTTTCTGACATCGTCAGCCAGGGCGCCTGGGCCACAGACGGACACGCACATAGCGCCGACCTGCTCAGACACCTCTTTCCGGATGAGGGTCGGGAGTTTAGGCCGACCGGGGAACATCTGCACGTTGTTCGAGGCCGACACAATCTCGCGAGGGTTTTTGGGGCGAGTCACGAACAGGCGGATCTGCAGCAAATGCTTGCGGTTCGGTAGGCGCAGAATAGTGTCCATCCAAGGGCGAACCCACTCCAGAGCCTCGTTCTCGCGCACGATCCAGACCAGCAAAATGCGGCGAGTCGCCACTGTGCCATTGTTATATCCTTCGATCAGCGGCTTCAGATAGCTGATCTGGTGCGTGATTCCGGTGGCGCCCGCAATCAGGACGACGTGTCCGTAGCTGTCCAGAGAATGGTGGCCCGCGTAGGGTCCCTCGAAGGCAGCACCCAGAGTGACCGCGCGAGTGCCGTGCGCCGTGGCACGGTTGTACAGTTTGCGCGTGAAGCCGCTTTGGGCCGCGATGATGAAGGACACGGTCGTGCTGAGGTGCTCCTTGGACCCGGCGCTCGAGTACTCCTCCTTCTCGACCACGGGCAAGAAGTCACCTCTTGGGGGGTGCTCGACCCAGGCGATGGAGAAAGGATGGCTCTCCCAGGGGTTGATCGACGCGAAACGGAGGTAAGCGTGCGTGCCGGGGCGAATATCCACGTAACGCGGGAGTCGCATCTGCACCCGGCAAGTCTCTCCGGGCATGGCTTCTACGACAGCCTCGGTAAAGCCGTGCTTCGAGACATTGTAGTAGGCGATGCGGATCGCACGGGCGAGGCGATCGGCTACCCACAGGATAAAGATGGCGATGACCCACGACAGCTGTGGCAGACCGCCGGGCAATCCGGCGACTGCGCAGTGAACCCATGTGCAGACCAGCGCTATGCCGGCGAGGATGATATGCGTGTTGAGAAAGGTTTCGTAGAAGGCATGGCGCACGGGCGAGAGGGAGAAGAGGGCCAAGACGACAAACGCCACGGTGCCGATGGTGCCAGAGCTGATGAAGTTGTCGTACAGCACCTTGTGGCGGACGCTCGGCCAGCCGCCGTCCGCCACCTGCACGAATGCCCAGGCAGCCGTATGGATCAGTGCCTCGGCCACGACGACGCGGCCCATCCAGCGGTGGAGCAGGTTGTACGTGTCGAAGCTGATCTGCAGCAGGGGGATAAGCGGGTTGTTGCGGCCGGCCAGGATGAACAGCGGGACCATATTGACTGCTGCCAGCGTGCCGGACCGCCCGCGCAGCTCGGCCGCGAATGAGTAGCGGTTCGCGTTGCTCCAGTTCAGGATCAGCATGTAGGCCAGGTTGCTGGTCAGGTACAGACCGAGCAGCAAGGCATGAAGCCGCGACGGCAGCGTCCCAATGTTCACTGCCGCCGAGAGTTGGATCTCGCGGTTGTGCCGTTTGCGCCACAGCGGCGCGTAGATCAGGTGCTTCTTCAGTCCCGGCATCCACCCCCACTGCGCCAGACGCCAGTATCCCTGGCGCTCCGCCGGCAAGGACATCGCTGACACCTGCCGCAGTTTGGCCCAGGCAATCTCACCGAGCCGGACCGCGAGCACCGCAAGACAGACCCCGCCCAAACTCCACCACAGGGCGTCCTTGAGGATCATGTTGACATCCTGGTTGACGCCATTTAGACCCGTATTGTACGGCGCGATGGTCGGGTTTGCTACCGCTGGGTCAACCCAAGTCGCCGCGTCACGTACGTGCATTCCTGCTGCGAGTCGTACTGCATCTTGGAAGCGAGAGGTGAGCTCGCTCCGGCGTACGGAGTCCATCGTGAGTTCCTGCTTGTGTACGGCTTTCAGCACGCAGGAGTCGAAGTCGAGGGTATTTGTCGGTGTGTGCGTGGGAAAGTCGTGTGTAATTTGACTTGTTTGATTTGTAGTCGTAGAGATGTCGTCTCGTCCGGTTGAGCTTTGGTATCCTTGGAGAGGAGATGCAACTTGGGCCGAACAACGAGTTTCGAGAATCTCGCGGGGAGAGCTGCTCCTTTTACACGAGCACTCCGGGATCTAGAGCGCGGAACGGGCAAAGAAGCGAGGACAAGCCGATGTCAAAGGACTTGCCAGTGTCACAATGCCATTATCGGTTCGGGGCGAGCGACGGAGGAAAGTCACAGGCTTCTTTATGTCACCACAAATACCCCCCTTCGAAGACAAAGGACTCGCAGCTTTGTAGCACTGGTGGTGGCGACCAAATCAAGGCGGCGGTTCAGCGGTCCCAGGGCTTGGTTGAGGAGGCCCAACAAGGAGGGTTCTTGGAGAGACGACGCAGCACGGGTGGGGGGAAAATGGAGAAGAAAAAAATAAACTTGAAAAGAAAATACTGAGAGAGAAAAGACAAGTGGATAAGAAAACCGAGGGCGGACTGATCCAAGACGTGAATCGCCGAATGCTGGATTCTGGCGACAGCGTGAATGAAAGAGTGACTGATGACTGAGTGGTCGCTGGCGGAGTGTTATGGTGTCTTTGGTACCAAGACCTTGCAAACGCCGATCCGGGGCGTGGAAGGCAAGGGCAGAACTCGAAAAGTCTACCACGATGAAAATCTCTATAGGGGTATCCCGTCCTATTTTGCTGGCAGCCGCCGGATTGTGGGAGTCCAATTGTGGAAAGAGAGACCGAGGACCCAGAACCCGCACGAAGCTCCTCCCCCACCTGCACAGTTATGCGGGAGGTAGTAGAGGCAACGAGGGAGAAAGAGGAAGCGGGTTTATGAGACAGGAGGCTCAACGGGAGGGAGAATGAATGCGAGCAAGAATGAAAACCTGAGGAAGCTGATCAAAGACAGCACTTGAGGGAAAGAAGATGAATCAAACGAGAGGACGCCGACCTTCTCCGCCGAGTGAACGGAAGTCGAGGTGCGACAAAAAGGTGAACAAAAGAATGGCGGTCGCGAGGTGAGGAAGGGAGAACATTATAGATAGCACCCAGCGTGCCTCGCGATGAAGGGATATCCGACCCTTCGTAGAGCACATCTATCTGGGGGGGGGGGGTTCTCCATAATCCCGTAATCCCCCTGAAAGCAGTGGGTGTTGGTGGCGCAGGAGGGAGGCAAGCAGCTAGTGAAGCAAGAACCCACTCATTTGCTATCCCTATCCGCCAAGTGGAAGGCTCCCATCCAACCAAACAGCCAGCCCAGCCAGCGTATTCTTTATTGTGCAGCCAGATAGAGGATTCATCGGTCACTAATAGTCGCCAGTGGGCGGGCGGCCTGTACGCGCCACAAACGAGGACGCACGGTGAACCGCAGAGCGAAGACAGGGACGAATCGTGCGTTGATGGACGACGACGCGACGCATGCAGACTCGTTCGAAAGTCAGCCCATTATCTTTCCTCTCAGGAGGGGGCGGCGTCGGAAGATGGAATAAAGGAACACATGTGGCAGGTCAAGAGTCCGCGGAGCACAGGGTTCGTGTCCCCCCAGCCCCCCCATCGTGAAGGCGGAATATCCAGGGGGAGGTGGAAATGATAGGTTGTCAACGGTGCGAAGTGCTCACATACTCCTGCAGCCGGGAGCGTGGGAAGGATTTCAGATGTTTGCCTCTGTCATCCGAACACGCATGCCGACTGGTGGAATGTTTCCCAGCTGAACAGGGGGGTGACAGGACCAGGATCTAGCGGTATCCAATGGGGACTCTTGGCAAGCTAACTCTGCAGCCTAGGCAGAGCTGGATGCAGATCCTGCCCAACTTCCTGCAGGGGGTCGTTGTTGGACCCCACGCGAGTTCACAGGCTCAGCCCCCAAAAAATTAATGTCCCCGCAAAATTCTCTCTCCCTTTCACACCACTTTCACCACTGCACAATTATGGCCAGTTGT
>PYST01000364.1:2461-37156 GCA_003049485.1 Ophioceras dolichostomum | reverse complement strand
GAGGGGGAGGGGCGGGAGGCGGGGATGCGGCGTCGACGTCTTCGTCTTCGTCACTTCTGCTTGATGGTGGGGGTGGTGGTGGTGGTGGTGCGTCGTCGTCCTCGGCGCCTGCATACAGGAGCGGGCCGTTCGCTGAGATTATCTTTGGGGTGGAGGCTGGCGGCGCAGCAGAGGTGCCGCCCAAGCCGTGGGTGGACATCGCGCCCGTGGGCAGTCGAGACGCCGAGCGGATGCGCAAGTACCCCGGCGGCAGGACGGCGGCTACGCTGAACCTCGGTGTGCTCAGGGCGGTGGTCACGCTGAGGGAGGAGCAGTTCGAGGGCCAGCCGGCTTACCTACTTGACTTGATAGTTAGAGGGTAGTAGTGCATCGGGGAAGGAAAGAGAGAGTGTGCACTAAGACGGGAACAGTACCTACCTACCTACCGCATAGGTGATGATGGGCGCGACTAAAATCACAAGGAATCATTAGAGTGTCTTAGTGTCATCTGCCGCTCATCCGGTCTGGCAGGCTAGTTCCGGTGCCAGCCACAAAGGGTGTTGAGGTGCATTCCCCTCCCCGTCAACGGACTCCGGTCCATGACAGCAGACAATCAGTTCAGAAGCGCCCATTGGCTCTTATTACCAATCTTATTCCACCGGAAGGCCTTGGGAATGTAGCAAGGACAGCGCATATCATCACATCTAGCCCGGCTGACAGCATCTGAAGTCTAGTGGTCGCGGCCAGGCCTCCTGTTGTCCATCCGATAATCGTTTTCGTCCGATATCTGGGCCAAGCCGCGACCTGATTCACTCACTCACGTCCGAGGTCTAATACATGTAGGTAGGTAGGTAGACTCTCAGGTGCGATTTTCGGATGAACTGGGGAAAGGTCGGGGTCTCGGGCTGACTGAGGCTCGACCGAGTTTACTCTGGTTTAAGTCCCAGGACACAGACAAGGATCGGGGACTTTTCCGCATGTGCATGGTTCCTTGAGCAAGAGTGTTTTAGCACCTTTATGGAATTATTCGGCTCATAGGTTTTTGTTTCTCATTCATTACTTTCGTGCAATGCCTACCTGAGCAGAGCAGATAAGATTAGAGCATTAGTAAGTAGGCAGAACATGCATACCTAGGCAGCCCCCGAAAGCTGCATGAGGCTGGCGCCCGATCGGCGTGCCGTTGGCGTTCGGCAGACGACAGCCAACTAAATGCACAGTGACGATCCCCATATATGCATATGCCTGTCGATGGGATGGGAAATGTCACTGGTTGCTGCTTTCGTTTCATGAAACGAACGACTGGTTGATGAGAGAGCCACGACCTCACCTCCTCTTTTGTGTCCATTTCTCTGTGGTAGAGTGGCACACCGTCCCCATACATCCCATAACTCATACGGTGAAGAGAACATGGATTCCCTCGCAAGCACAAAATCAGGGTGTCACTCCTCGACATATGATTGGCTTCGATGTTTATCGGCCTGGAAGAGCTGGCGCTCAGAACACGTACGCTGCGTAGGCGCTGAGTGGTTGATGGTGTGTGGGTGTGGGTGTGGGTGTGGGAGGTTGGAGAGGGAGAGGGAGAGGTGAGGGGAGGGGGAGGGGGGCAGGGGGGTCGCAGGGTTGTTAGCTGCGGCCTGTCGGCCGTTGGCATCGGACGGCTGAGAGAACGGTACTTACGTGCATGGAAAGGAAAGTGGATGGGGGCCCTAAAAACAAGTTGAGGACACCACCAGCAGGCCAGAATGGGCATTCACAGGCGGCAAATGTGTCCCGTGTGAGTGAAGTGTGAGTTTGGTATTTGCTGGCTTGATACCACAGGCTCTCGAGTCTGAAGCTACAGGCCACATACCTAGCTATGTACGAGAGAAAACAGTAACTAATGCGATACTGAGGACTTGTTTCTCAAGTAAGTCATTGGCGCGTTGGCATAACGGGTGTAAAGTGTCTGCGCGTGTATGTACCAGAACAGAAAATGCAGCAGCTCGCAGAACGCTGCGGTGAAGAGATAACAGAGAAAATACAAAGCCATCCCATTCCATTCCATGCCAATATACCGCACCATGCAGGTGGGAACAGAATTCAGCCAGCCAACCCAACTCTGATGATAAGACACAATGCCAATGAGATTTCTATCCCAATAGTAGCTCGTCTCCTCCAGCCCTATGTGGCATGGGAGGAGCACGAGCATGATGTCCAAATCCAGAGACAAGAGACAAGAGAGATATCCCGACTATTAGCCCCTTGAAATCAGAATATAGCGACTCTCAACAAAAAAGCAGAAGAAATAGAGAATAAACCCTAAGAACTATAAAAAAAAAAGAGAGAGCCCTGATGTAGGGAAGTGGTGCGAAGTGGTATCGGTAGTAACAAAAGCCCATAATATCCCTAGTAATAGCGCCGACCATATCCGTTTCCCAATCTCTTTCCTGATATCCCAGAAATGTCGTAAACATTCTTGCATTCTTGTTGCACAGTAACAATCAAATATCCGACCTAAATAACCCAGAAACCCCTGAAAGGAGACCCGAAGGCAAAACAAAGAAACCCAACGCTAGAAACGCTAAAATCAAAAACTTGACAGACCATCTAAGCCGGCAGGTAAGGATATAAAGCTAGGTGGTGTGAAATCAGGCCCAAGCCAGCACAGGGCTGGGAAAGGAGGCTTCGGGCGGAGACTGCTGGTTGGTGAGCAAGTTCCCGGATCGAGAGGATACGTCGTCGCGCCGGGTCTGGTTTTTCACCAAAGCGCCTCCTCATCGACGAGGTCCCGCTGGCCCGGTGACATCCTCTTCGCCCCGTCGCGCCTCGCCCCGGCGTTCCCCTGGCTCCCCGCGGAACCCAGCCCGCTGTAGAAGGCGCGGCCCTCGGGCGTGTCCTCGAACTTGGGGACGGCCACCGGCTTCGGCGGCTTCGGCCGGGGCGCGGACTTGTGCAGGTTCGGGAACTGCCAGTGGGCAGGCACCTGGTGCTCGAACGGCTTCGGCTCGCGATGGGAGGAGTAGGACGGGTGCGGCTGGTCCTGCTGGTTGTAGTAGTTGTGGTGCCCGTAGCTGGGGGCGGTCGAGGAAGGGCTGTTGTAGTAGTAGGGGCTGCGGTGCTGCTGGGAGGAAGAGGACTGCAGCGCGTAGTCGCCTCCGCGCCGGCGGACGCCCAGGAGGTGCGGCGACGTGAGCTTCCAGGCCGTGCGGCCGAAGGTGACGCCGGGAGGGGCGAGGGTGAGCACGATGCAGGCGATCAGGACCACGGAGCTGTCGAGCACCATGTTGATGGTCTGGGACTGGAAGACGACGGATGAATAGCCCGAGCAGAGCTGGACGATGCGGGAGATTGTTCGCGCGAGGATGAGGATCGCGGCGAATTGGAGGCCTATCAAAAAGAAACCGCCATGGAGGTTAGTTAATGGATGAGTAGGAAGAGGATGGAGATAGGATACGAGAATATAACGTACAAAGAAGGAAGATCTTGAATCGACCCGTGAGGTAGATGGCCTCGTGCCTCCTCTCAAGCAGCTCATGGTGCCTGGTGAGTCTAGCCAGGAACCAGTAGTACGCTACAAAGTAGAGAACGATGCTCGCAATCTGGATCCCCATTCCCGCGAGGAGAATGTTGATGCCTTGGGCCATCTGAAGAGGCGAGTGGATTCATTGTGAGCAATGATTGCCGATCGCAGTTGGATTCGCAGAATATGCTTGACGCGCAGAAACGTACCTCGGGACTCGTGACCCCGTTGACGAAGAACACACACCCCACGATCTGGAACGTGAGGGTGAAGACGTCGAAGCCAAAGAAGCACAGCCCGATCCAGAGCGGCGACGGGATGACGAAGAACCGGTCGCCGTAGATGGCCAGGATGTGCGGGAGGACGACGAAGATCGCGGCGGAGACGAAGGTCGGCCCCGTGGCGGCGCCCAGCGTGGCCATGAGGTAGTAGGAGCGGCTTGCGAGGTCGTCGCGCAGCATTATCCTGCCGATGTGGCCGAGGACCTCGAGGATCAGCCCGATGATGAAGAAGGACGCATAGAGCGGCATGCGGTAGCGGATGCCGAAGAACAGGTTGATCGGGATCAGCGCCGAGAAGGCCGCGAGCAGGATGGCGTTGCCCGCGAGGTGGGGCGGCACCGCGACGAAGCCGCCTCCCACGGGGCAGGACGACGTGGCCACGCAGTCATCCATGGTAAGGGCTCCCATCATGGCCATACTCATGGCTGATTAGGTAGGTAACTGGCGTCGTATTGTTGTTTGGAAAAAAACAGTTGGCAACGACGCTCAGCGGCGACTGAGGCGTCGGCTTCGGCGGCGATTCGACTCCGGCTCGGCTCGGCTTCAGCTCACGCTCTCTTCTCACTCACTCTACTTCTCTTCCACTCTCGTGTCGTCGATGGCCGGGGGGACATTTAAGTGCACCGGCAGTGAGTCGATGTGGATAGAGGATGGAGAGACAAGAAAAGAACAAGAAACGCCGGTGTGGTGGCTCAATAGGAGCCGGGGAGCCGCCTAAATATGTCAGGCCACAAAGGTCAAGAGCTTGAGATGTGAAAGATGCAGGTTGGGGGGCCGTTGGGCCAGGCGGAGGCCAGGCGAAGGCAGGCGTGGTGGGCACCAGGCAAGCAGGCAAGCAGGCAAGAAGAAGACAAGCAGGCCTAGTGGCCAGGTGTGGGCGGGTGAGATATGCTGGTTCCCGAAGTTTTGGGTACGAAGACACTTTTCATCCGTGCTTCCCCGTCCCCCCGCAGGCGCTTAAGATATGCGGACGGAGGTCAGCATTCAGGACAATCAACAACAGCGGGAATCCGTGCTGAGTCGGTATGGAAGAGGTAGGTAGGGATTGATAGGCAACTAGGTTGGGACGGAACCAGGATATGAGACGATGTGATGTGATTGTTTCCGCACAGCACAGCACAACGATGCCTATGTCGCGCAGACGGCGGTTGTCCTTTCTGGCAGGGTTGTCTCGATATTGTCCGTGGCAGTTGAAGCACATGCCGGACAGATCCCGAGTCTTGTATGTATCTGGCTTAGGGAGGGGAGGAGAAAGCCAAGCCCTGAGACCACAACTGATCTCTGTCTATGATGAAGTGGGAATGAATATGGGGGAGCGTGGCACCATGGGAGCACGCGAAGGAAGGGATGGATCAGGAAGGAAGCAAAGCGAGAGGGGGAGGGGGGATGAGGAGCAATAGAGCCAATACAGCCTTGCTTTGTTGATCGACGGGTGTGCGAGGGCGGAGCCACCATCACGGGAGAGTGAAAGGGGTGCAATGATGGTGGGGAGCTCTTTGGCGGACATAGTTGTACGTAGGACGGCCCCCAATCTGGCCGGCCTGTGGAGGAGGGCAGCCAGGCCTGGATCTGGGTGCCTCCCTCCCGTCTTTTTACTGGTATGTACAGGGCCGGGGAGCATGGTGTTGTTGTGTTGCACGAAACAAATGAGCAAACAGAGCACAAGTCCTACACGTCTGCACGTCTGCCTGCCCTGGTAGAGAGAAACATCAGCAGTAAACCGGTGACCAATGGCAGCAGTGCAACCTGTCGACCTGTCTGCTCGGCCACCAGTGCGATGTGGTGGGTGGCCGCATGGTGGGTCGCCTGGACTTGCTGAACTTTTTGCCAGGGGTGGTGCATGCTATCGACCCGGGAGGATTTGGGGGAAAGCAAAGGGAGAGGGAGGTCCTTCGGACGGGCGAGGTCAGGCTGATGGTCGGCCAAGAATGTGAAAGACATGGGCAGAGTGCCAGAAGAGAGCTAAGAGTCCCGACAGTCTGGAAGATCCACTATTGTAGCGCCCGCGCTAAAGCATCGCTTCCACCAATCATGAGCAGACGGCCGGGGCCAGGGTCGAATTGAGGGCAAAAACCAGTCACTTATCCACAACGAGTATTGGCTCGCTGTGCCAAGGGTGCGCAGCTTTTGGCAAATTCCGCCCGCATGAGATGTTGTTGGTCGTGAGGAGAGGCGGGATGGGGGATGCTGAGTGTGGGAGCCGTGGTGGCTGTCTCTCTGCGGACAATCAAAGGCTGCCAGCACTGAGCAGCAGTTCCAGGTAGCTAAGGCGCCTTGGGCCAATGGCGTATCTGCCGTGTTCTCCGAGAGGGTGTGAAGGCCAAGGGAGATCGCCTCCCACCCTGTTGTCCCTCTCTTTTGTGCAAGTGAGTTGGGAGACGGAGAGTATCCCGTATGCATTGTCCCAGGATCCCCCTTTGCACAACTGCCCGCCCCCCTTGTCAGCCTGCATAACTGCCCGCCCAGATCAGAGATGGTGGCTCAGGTCCTCCACACACACGTACATTGCGCGACAATAGATGGCTCGCAGCAAACCGGCTTGTAAGAAAAGAAACGAGAGAAGAAAAAAAGATCCATTTAGATTCAGAAGGATTTTGGTTTGAAGGCCAAAATAGCAAAAGTAGGGCGACAACTGCCAGCTCTGCAGCTGCGTATCGCGTTGGGAGAGAAGACTGGTGCAGGGGCAGAGGACGACAGGATCTGAGAGAATCTGTGCAACTGCAACGAACCGCCGAGCCGAGCAGAGCAGCCAAGACAGGGCCGTCGTCCATGGTGCCGTCTGGGCATCGGCCGCCTGCAGGGCCCCCCGAAGTCACCACCGCTCGACCACGCTAAGCTTTTCACGGTAGGCCCCGCGGTCGTTGGCATCAAAATCGAACGAAACCCGGCGACCGGAGATCTACCAGTTGGAATGACTGGACGTCGAATTAACTTTGTTGACGTACCCGGCGGTAAGAACGCTGCGAAGCTGCCAGCAGACTTCTGTCCGATCGTGCTGAGTGGTTTGTCGGAGACTGGCGGTCAAGAAGGACGAAAGGGGGGAGGGATCAAAAGAACCGCCAGGTTCAAACTGAAAGCAAGTAAAGGGTCTGTCTGCCTACGGGCAGCTTATTCCCTCATTCATGGGTGAGAGGGCAAGCACCAGACGCGCACCGAAATGAATGTGTGACTCACGGTATCTTCCGTCGTCCTCGTCCTCGTTCTCGTCCTTTCGAACTTGGCGAATAGAGGTCAATGCAGGCATTCTCTGTGATTGTATTGGGTGAAGCAATCTCGGGGGTATGCGGGTGTAAGCGGGCGAACGGTGGTCCATTGGCAGCCAAGCTGGCAGACAGTGTGCCATCCTCCCACCATCCCAAAAAGCTGAACGCAACTTCACGTTCGACTTGCAGGCCCTGATATTGGGGAAGAAGCGCCGTGGCGTCTCTAGCGACCAATTGCAACCGTGGTCGCTTGATCAGGACAAAAAGAGAAGGTCGACCTGGTTCCGAGTGAGGAAGGATTTGGGGGGGAGGAATGCGAGGTGGTCCATCCCGCCCCGCTATATTGGCGCCCGCTCACTCAAAAATCCCTCGCGTCGTTTGCTTCTGCTTTCTCTCCCGTCGTCCGTGCCCCTCAACTCGTGGAGGTGCCTGCAAGCCCTGCCAAGTCGCGGCGGTATGGCGCTGGCCCGTGCTGGCTCCCGAAGTCCACTTGTCCGCACTAATCGGGGTTAGTGAGCGAGGAACCTCGAACTCCTCCACTCCTGTTCGGCTGTTGACGTCACTCAGGGACTTGCCCGGATTGGAGATGGCACGATCTGGCACATGGGCTGACTTTTCGGAGCAAGAGATCTGACCTGCGGAATATCTGATATTCTGATCTGAAAATATGAAGACATCATGAGATTTGTTCAGGGACACGCGCCACCTCAACAGGCGGCGTTCATCCTGCTGCGCGCTATCAAAACACGCCCACTGCCGCCGCCGCGGCGGCTGTCTTCCTTGTCGTCGTCGTCGTCGCCGCCGCTTTGGGCTTGGGAGGAGCTGGAGGGACCCCAAAAAAGCAGAAGAAGAAGCGCTAATAAGCGCGCTTTCAGCCTGACGGCGGCTCGACGTCGCGACCATCATGGTGGCGGAGGTGGCGACGACCCTAGAATTAGAGATCTGGGCAGGGAGATAGCAGACGACTATGCCCAGATCAGGCAAAGCTACTGTATGTGCCTCGTTGTTTGTTTTCATGATCGTCGTTTCAGTTGATCTTCGATTGCCGTGTTCGAATATCTGCCCATCCGGCCCAGCCCCTTATTTGCCCATCCAGTTGCGGCGTTTGGCCCCACCACACTCACCTTCCTGAATGACCTGTGGCCACACAAAATAACGGCGTCACTAAAACTAAAGCCACCAAATCCTACAACCAGCTACGCCAAAATACCCAATAGTGCTCGCCCATGGACTCCTGGGCTTCGCGACCCTGCGCCCTGCAGGCCTCCTGCTGGCGCCTATCCACTATTGGCACGGCATTCACACAGCGCTGGAGGCCCAAGGCGCCACGGTGATCACGCCTGCGGTGCCGGCCTCAGCGACCATCTCCGCTCGGGCCGCCAAGCTCGCCGCGGACATCGACGCCGCCGTTGGGCCGGACACGCCCGTCAACGTGGTGGCCCACTCCATGGGCGGGCTGGACGCCCGACTGATGGCGTCCCCCGCCTTCCTCGATACCCTGTCCAGGTCCTCGCCCCTGGACCAGGCCCGTCGTCCGAAGCAGCCCCGGGTCGCATCTGTGGTCACAGTATCCACGCCGCACCACGGCAGCGCCTACGCGTCACACGTAATCGCCGCCCTCGGCCCCACCCGCATGGAGACGGCCCGCCGCGCCCTGGCCGCCGCGACCGGCTGGGCCGACACGGGCGCCTTCGCGCAGCTCACTCCCGCGCACATGCGCGACGTCTTCAACCCCGCCACGCCGGACGATCCGGACGTTCGCTACTTCTCGTACGGCGCCATGACGAAAGGGAGGCCCCCCTTGCTCAGCCCGTTCAGAGCCTCCCACGCCGTGGTCGAGGCGGCGGAGGGCCCTAACGACGGGCTGGTCAGCGTCGCGAGCAGTCGTTGGGGGGAGTACAAGGGCACGTTGGTCGGCGTGAGCCACCTTGATCTCATTAACTGGCATAATCGCATCGGGTGGGCCGTGAGGAAATGCATGGGCGAGGAGAAGACGTGAGTAACCCCGCGCGTTGAGCGTGAGCATGAGGAGAAGTAGGAACCTATGGCTTGACAGTCGTTGCTAATATGTCCAACGTGGTCTCAGATTCAACGCCATCGCCTTTTATCTTGACATTGCAGATATGCTTGCGAAAGAAGGGTTGTAATGTATATGACGGGTTTAGTCGCCAGGACCACTCGGTCTCTGTTTCGTACTTCTTGTATCAAATACTAGGTGCCTAGCTATTCGTGTACTAATATCACTTAGATAGATCTCACCAACAATCTACACTTTCGAGATGCTTTCATGCATAATACATGCTAACAAGTAGCGCGAGGGAGAAGTGCGCGCGATGTCTCAATGCAGGATGATGAATTTGTTGTTACACCCAAAATTGGATGGGGACACTAGCCAGTAAGATGTCCGCATAATGAAAGAAGACGAAAGAGGGGACAAGAAAAGAATAAAGCGAGAACAGCAAGGTGGCCGGGTCCATGCCGCGTACCACTGCGGTGCCATATCTGTCCAGCAGTGGATCCTGCTCTGTCTTCCTAGCCCTAGGATAATAGAGAGATACATATCACTTACAAGGTCCCCTCAGAATCGGTACAAGACCCCGTCTCACACATACGCACACACTCTCTCTCCTACTCACAAACTAACCCCATCGCCATTGGCAGGCCGCATCCGCCTGAAAAGCAGTGGAGCCTTCTCCGTCTTCTTCTTGGCCTCCTTCTTAGTCTTCTTGGCGGAGGGAGTGGCCGTCGGTGCGGTGGACGTCCCGTTCACGGCCGCCAACGTGCCGTTGTTGGCGGCAGTAGCCAGGAACGTCGCACACACGCTCTGGAGGTCGAGAGACGTGGTGCTCGCCAGCTCGGTCTTGGTCTTGGTCTCGGTGACGGTGAGGATCTGCGTTTGCGTCTGGGTCACTGTTGCTGTGGCTGTTGTGGCCAGAGGAGGTGGGCAGAACGACGCTGCCGCTTGCGTCAGAGTCCTGGTCGATTTGCTGGCTGCCACCCCTTTTGCCCCTTCACCGGCTGGAGCGGCTGGGGCAGCAGGAACAGATGCCGTCGGAGCAGGGATGAAGACTGATTGCGCGGACGACAAGGTCACTGTCACAATGCTCACAGCTCCATCGGATCCCACCGTCGGCGCAACGTGCGGCGCCAGCGTGCTCACCAGCGAGATGACCGACGCGCCGGCGGACACGATCTGCTGCGAGACGACGCTGCTGGCCGCCTGGGCGGGGACGGAGGCCGTGTTCTGCGGCACGAAGACCGTCTGCGTGACGGTGGACGGGCCGGCGGGGGCGGCGATCGTGTTGACCGCCGCGGCCTGCAGGCATGAGGTCAGCTGCGTCTGGCAGACGGACACGGAAAGGACCGACGTGACAGACGACGACGACGTGCCCGCCTTGTTGCTGACGCTGGATGAGGAGGATGACACGACGACGACGGACGTGCAGGAGCGGAACTGGATGTAGCATGCTGCGCGGGAGGCTGAGGATAGGCTGCTGAAGGTGACTTGTTGGACGATGAATGCGTCGGTGCTGGCGACGTTGTTGTTATTGTTGTTGTTGTTGGGGCTGCCTGCGTTCGGGTTTGGAAGAACTGCGGGCGCGGGGGCGCCGATGGCGGAGTTGAAGACGAAGAGGGAGACCTGCTGGACGACGACGACGTTGATGACGACATTTTGCTGGATGTTCTGTTGCACCACTACCTGTTGCTGTTGTTGCTGGGTCTGTGTGACGGTTGCAGTAGACCCTGCTGGTGCGCTGCCGGTGATGGTTATGGTGGATGGCTGGACCAGTGTGTTTGTGACGGTGCTGAGCACGACGGATGTTTCGCCCCCGGCTGCTCCCGCGGCGGTCTGGCTCAGCGTGATGGTCGAAACCTCCACGACTGTGTTGGTGATCTGCGTGGTGAGGACGCTTTGTTGTGTGACGGTCGCCAGCTCGACCTGGGTGCTGGTGATGTTGCTAAGCACGGTCTGGTTGCCGGCTCCGCTTCCGCTCGGAGTGATCGTAGTCACGACTTCACTCAAGGCGGTTTCGCTCAGTGACGCTGTTGGAGTGACGATCCCTGAGGCGGTGCTGCTGAGAGTAGCTGAGACCTGTTCGGTAGTTGATGCAATGGTAGAGGCACTGGCCTGGCTGAGTTGAGTCGAGTTGGTCAACTGGAAGCTGGGAGGGCTGGGCCTGAATCTCCCATTGCTCCTCCTTCCGACTCTGCCGGCCTGGGCCGAGGTGCCGTCTATCAACGACGAAAGAGCGATGGCGACGACGCCGGCTGCTTGGAACAACATTGTGGAAAGTCTGTTGGGATGTGTCCAATAGAATCGAAGGGATCCAAGACTGGTATCAATGAACGGCTGACAAAAAAGCTTTGCACTGTTGGGGCACACAAAGAGAGCGTAGGGTGAGGCACCAGCACCAGCCAGCTGGAAAGGAGAGACAAGAACACAAGAGCGAGCGAACGAGGAGAAGAGACTATCCACCCGATCGGTAGAGAAAGGAATGATTGTATTCAAATTCACGGGGCATTACGAGCTTCTTATCCTCGAGGCCAATTTGCTTCAGAGCCAACCAAGCCGGCCCGTCAAGAGACATTACCTCCAGTAAGGTATGCTTCGCCTCCTCTGCCTCCCTCCATCTCTGCACGGCGTTACTGCTGGCGAGGGAGACCAGATGACCGAAACAAGAAGAGCGTGATAAGAGACGACAGCCCCTATTGCTCCCATGGCATCCGAACTCTTTGGACGAGGCATTATTTCTTCCGAACGACGAGAGTCTTTACATGAGACGACGACTGATCTACAACAAGTAGAGGCCTCCAGCTAATGAGGTTTTTGGATCACTCGTGCGGAAGAAGTCCAGGATCCAACTGGAACGTATTCGTGTGATGGAGGTTCACCTGAAGCAAAGACGGCTGCGCCTCGTTCGCAATATCTAGGTAGGTTAGGTAGCTGGTGACATGAGGGAGAGAGGGCCTGGTTTGGGCACAGAGGACCCTGGTCCGCTCTGGGAAGTCACGGCGAATGCCTTCTAGAAGCTAGGGATTCTTCCTAAACCAATCGCATCTGTACTTATCCCTCCACATCACGGATGCCCTGGCAAAGCCTGGTATCCCCGGCTGGGGCGCAGCTGCGGGAGATCTGCAGGGCACGGTTTCCGGAACATGCCGGCAATGGGATGGAAGGGAAGGAGGGGAGAAAAGAAAAGAAGGTTTAGTGACTGAAATTGAAGGGTTGAAGTCTGAGGTTGAAGATTCTGAAACTGATGCAGTGCGGGGTTGTCGTTGCGATTCAGAGGTTTGAGGCTCAGCCTCAAGGGCCTCCTCTTTGCTTGGCTGATCCTCAAAAGATCGCCACTATGACTTCTGGATGACTGATGTGCTACTCTGCATGCAAATCCTGGCTCCTCGTCGCCAGGAAGCGCACTACGGTACTGCATCGTCGCTGTTTCCTCCTGGGCTATCGCCATCCATTGCCCCATCCGGTCCCTGCTTGCGACGATCTCAGGGCCGCTCTGTAACTGGTTCCTGGCTCTGTCCCATCGGCATGGTCCGTCGTCCATAGACCGACCATCAGCCAGCTGGGGAATCGGTAAAGTGGCTGAGTATATCTGAGTACAAACGCGCAGCAAGGTCTCGGGGTAGAACGCGCGGAGAAAAACACAAGCCAGGCGCTTTCTGTCAAACCAAACAGGCCATGTTAGCCCCCCCTTACATGCTTCCGCGCATCTGCTCTCAGAATTCGGACTTGCAAAGCAACGTGTAGCCGTTCGTTCTGCTCCGTGCGCGGTCGCTCAGACCAGTTTGCCGTGCAACACCCGGCTGAAGACCTCGTAGTTACCCTCGTTCTTGGGGTCGTAGACGGCGAAGCACACATCTCTCCAGGGTCGACCAGAGAACTCGTGCTCTCGCAGCACCTCGAGCCAGCAATGCGCCACGTCCTCGGCCGGGTTCTCGAACACGCCGCAGCCCAGCGCACCCAGCACGAGCGATTCGTGCCCCCGCGTCGCCGCCATGCGCAGTACCAGCCGCATTTTGTCCTTGGTGTAGTTCCGATCGCGGTCGCGGAGGAATTCTTGCCTGCTCCGCGTGCCGCCGCCACTCAGTTTACCACCACTCGTCGTCAGTATACCGCCTCCCAGCGTGATGGTCTTGACCTCCGGTTTGAACAGCGCCGCGACGGTCAGGACGCTGACGGCCGGGAAGTCCTCAGGTGGGCCCCCGATGAGGCGGTGGCCTCGGCCCATGTCGTGACGCACTATGAGCACGTAAGGGGTATAGAGGGCCTCATGCGGCTTCAGCGGGTAGTCAGCGCTCTCCAGGCTCATGGCCAGGGAGCTGCGATAGCAAAGAGCCTCTTCTTGGGCTAGCGCGCCGTTGCGCCAGCCTCCGCCGGGGCTGTGGCGGTTGGCAAAGTTGAGGACGGCTACAGACGGTATGATGCCACCACTGCGGTGCTTTTGCTGAGGGCGGCGACCCGCGAGCGCGATGGCCGCATTCAGGGTGTCCTCGTTGACCACCTCGACAGCGGCTCGCTGCGCCTGCTGCGGGAAACCTGGCCTGCCCACGTCGGGCCGTAGACGCGGAAGGGATTCCAACGTGTGCCTGTGTGATCTGCACGCCAAATCATAGCTCTGCAGATGGTTCAACACGGAGGGCAAAGTGCTCAGAGTTTCCTGGCAGACCGCCTTGAGGGCAGCCTTGCGGGCATCTTTTCGAGCCGCGTCGCTTTGGTCCGACGGCTGGTAAGGGCTCGGTCCGCTCGCTGGGTTCGATAGGTCGTTGTATGAATTCTGTGAGGCGGCCATCAGGACCGACTTCGGGACCTCAATTTGCTTGAACCGCCTTTCCACAATACGATAAAATTTCGTCGGAGTGAGCTGCAGCCAGATCAATCAATATCCCGCGCCTTCGTGATAGTCACAATGGATGTTAGCTGAAAAAAAAGGTGTTAGGCAGCATTCAGTTGGCTCCTTCGTTCACTGCTTATTTGGAGGCAGTCGCAACTTGGACCGCTCTTAGTTTTTTTGTTTTTTTTTTTCGGGGGGGCTGATGCCTAAACCAGGGGTAGTAGCACCAATGTCCGTTTTTGATCACGGGCGGCGACCATCGCCATGGAAGGCTCACATGAAGACTTCGACATGGTTGACCATATCCAAATTAGTGGCGGGGACGACGACTAGCCGACCGACGTGACCTTCGAATTCAACGGTGCTTGCATCTGCGTGTCGGCGTTCGTTTCCCAGCACCTACAACTGGACCACAGCAGCCCACCACCCAGTCGCAGGCCGGGGGCAGGCATCAAGGACCGTCTCATCAGCCTTGGTGATCGGGTGCTCGAGCTTGATGATGATGGAATGGATCCCCGTCACGGCGTGGTCAATGGGTGTGCGAAATGCTTTCGGTCCAAAGTACCACCTGTAGATGCCACGGATATGTGATGGCAAGTGCTCGAGAAGGCTGGTTGGTATCTTTAAATTGACAAATGACTCCGTCACCTGCTTGCACACTCCCAGGGCGATTACTGCACTACAAAACCACGCACTGCCAGCCCCGCGTTTTCTCCTTCTTTCTCCTGAGGCCATCTACGTGTCTCGAGCCTTTCTCCTCCTCTGCCTCCCAGCCCTCCTACGCCTTTTCCTCTCGCCCCTGTTTACAGCCAGCCGGGTTTCTCTTTCGGTCTCATCCATGATCTCCAAGGTCTTCGAAAGTCGTGCAGCGAGTTCACCATCGAACCCCAGAGGCTCCGAAAACCCCACGAACTCCGAGATCCGCGTCTTCCAAAAGTTCCACCGTTCGATGCTCAGCACCTCGATATCATCGGGGCATGCCGGGCCGGCCGCCCAAATTCGGATCAACTCCTCATCGGTCTCCTTGGGTCCCGTTGTCATCTGGCCAAAAATAAAATCGCTGCAGCGGGTAATCCATTCCGTCGTCGCCCACAACAAGCGGCCAAGAGCGACCCCCTGAAGGTCCTCCTCCTCCCCTTCCAGCACGGCCCTAAACACAGAGATCGGAGGTGTGATCGAGGCTAAGATCCCGGCAGCCGTCAAGCGGGCACAAAATGATGTGAAGCCCTTGTACTTCTCGACGCCACCCTCGAGAGGCTCGTCGGACCATGCCACGCCCAGTTTGCAAGCAGCGAGGCATAATGTTAGCTCGTCCATGAGGAAAACTTCCGAACAGCTAAGCTAGGGGTTATGAACCCGTCTGTGGTGGTTTCTATATAGAGAGGAGAGTTAAGAAAGTGAAATGACCTTACCGCCGCTCCACATCTCGGTACACATCATGCCGAGTTCAGGAAGCTCTTCCCACGAAGATTGCGGCTTTGTTTTAGGGGAGAGGGGAGGGGAGTGATATATATTAGCTATATACTATTCGTTCATCTGCTCACAATATGATGCTTTACAGGAGTTAACGCTTTTGCGCCTGCCTGCCCTCTTACCAGTGGATAGGGCTCCTTCAGCCCCCTCAGGCGATCGATGCACTGGACCAGGATGTCTTGGGCAGGGTGGTCCGGAGGGATGTGCGAGGATATGTCGAACACCGTCCACCAAACCGACCACAAAGAGTGGCCCGGCTCGTGTGCTTTGCACATGAAGACAATGTCGTCCGCAAGCTTCTCGGCTTTGAGCTGCGGGCTGGCCTCGTACCGAATCGAGGCCGTAAGGAGGTCGAAGGCTGGGGAGGAATCTCCTGTATCTTCGCCTTGGAGGCGCTCTCTGGAGCCAAGGTTGAGGTCCATGTTGGCGGGTAGGCGAGACGCGAGAAAGAAAATCGTTGCTGATGGAAAGAAGAGGTAAGACTTCCGTGCAGTTTAAATGGGAGAGTCGAGACGATAGATACCTATATATATGTAGGGAGGGAGTGTGATGCAATCGAGCGTTGGGGCGGGGTCAAGGAAAGGTACGGCTGATCGTTATATCAGGGCGGGCCAGGTGGTACGCATTAATAGGTAGGCGCCTACTTGGTATTGTGGTATCATTGATGGTCTTCCGAAAGGAGGCCAGGACTGTTGGCATTGAAAATCGGCGAGCGACATTACACAGCCCTTCGAGTGCGGTGAACCCAGTCAATCAAATTTTGCACGGCCCTGGCCAGGCACTGTCAGAGGACGAATCATGTTTCAGTGCCATTCGTAGACGGTATCATCGCGTAGACAGACCTACCGGCATACTAGGTTCCTCTACCTACCTCCCAGCCAAGCTAACCCCCTATCGATGATAAGAAAGATGATAGGTACCATTTAGAGGTGGACGGCAAGGCGGCCATCGAGGCCGGATTCCGTGACCAACACGCCGGCGACTCACAGCAGGCAGTTTCACTCAGCCTCGTCCTCGTAAAGATTGGAAGCCCGGGGCGAAGAGAGAGCAGCTTCGACGCCCCTACCATTCGGCATTCCATCATGGTTGGTGCGGGTATCTGATCTATTTCTGGTTTTATTTTTCCTTAAGTTCCGATGCGACTTCCTGCTGGTCGGGAAATCGCTAACCAACGACAAATGTCTACCTATGAGATGTTTGATAGCTGCATCGCCATGGATCTTGTTGGTACGCATAATATAGTGTGGCTCTTTTCTCTTTAATCCAGAGTAAGTAGGATCTCCCTTGTAATGAAGAGTTTACCATACGATAGCAACGCTGTTACCTCACTTTGAAGAACCCTTCATTGGTAGGTGCCTGCCGACCTAGGTGGTGGTGAGCCAGAAGGGGTGGCAAGGACACAGTAATACCTCGAACCTCCCGGTGCCCTTCCCGAAACACACGGGCGCGCGATGCACAGTCGCAATATTCGGGAGAGAGAGAGAGTCCGGTGTCAACCGAGACGATGTCCCCATAGTACTCCGAATAATCCGGTGCCGATTCAAACTAGTGGTCCGAAAGTGGGGCCGATTCGCCCCTTTTCCCTCCGGCGCGGCTTTTGAAAACCCCTGATTTACCAATTCGAAGCCAAGTAGGTTCGGTGTCTGTGAGTCACATATGCAGTCTAGCCCCACTGCATGTATGTCGCATACTTCATGCCGTCGAGGTGGAAGGAAGTTCGAGGGAAGCCACCGAGGTCCGGGCGTTGTCAGCGTCATCGACTTGGATCCCCACAGAGAAGCATAAGTGCTCAAGAGATTCTTCACCATACCTTCGGAAATCTGAGGCCGTGAGCATTGTTGACGAGCTGTCAAGACTGCTTCTTGTCATATTCATATTTATATTCGTGCTTCCCGGTTCCTGGCTCTAGTGGTACAGGGGCTCTTGATGAATCCGTTCGAGTGCGAGCAGCCTGCCGCCGAGTAGGGGTATCAGGCGCTATAGACAGTGGGGCGTAAAGTATTGCCAGTTCTGCTGTCTACATCGCGGGATGACTCGCCGCCCGTCAACTTACTCTCACGTCGTCCCTAGCTCAGATTTATTTCATGTGTTCTGCCCCCTTTCTGCTCGTCGGCATTTCAATAACAACGCGGCAGAGGCACTCTGTCTTACACCCTCGAGCCTCCTCTCAGCAAGCGTCGATGCGCGGACACTGAATTTCGACATGCCGGCCTCCACTTGCCACTTACGTGGGACTTGCGGAAGCAAGGGGGAACAGTTGATGGACTCTGCGCCTCCTCTCCCCGTCGTCTCCAGCATGTCCATACAGCCTCCCTGGGATGATAATGATAGGTACTTTGGTCATTTCCCACACGCAAGCTGCCATTAAGTGTGCTTGTTCTCAAAAAATGCGGGTGGAATTACCTTATTCCCCTGGCACCTTGGTGACACAGTCACAGCCTGTCAAGGGCTATTGGTCCCCAATGCAAATCACAACACGTCTCCTTCCAAGCCAGCTACAACCACAATGATCTCAACCCCATTATGTTAATCTCGACGTTTGCCTTTTCTACGATCCTGAGGATGCGTCGCCTATTCTTCGTAGCTGCGCTTGCAGCCCTGCTGTGTGAGCTTACACATGCAGCATCGACTTTCTCGCCAGCAAAACCCCCTGCGATCCCACTCGCCGTAAGATCGCCGTATCTCAGTACCTGGCTCGATGGAAAGTCGGGAGGTGTCCTCCCTGGGTCGTGGCCAAAGTTCTACAAGTGAGAAATCCAGACATTCTCGTCAACAGACGCCAGCAACTCAAAACACGCCGACGCTGACCCCTGGAGCCTGAAAATAGCGATCGCATAACAGGCTGGCAAGGCTTCGTCAGAGTCGATGGAGTTGCCTATAACTGGATGGGGGCCGCCCCTGGTCCACCGCTCGTGAACCAGCTGGCCTTCGAGTATACCTCGACGAGAAGCATCTTCACCTTCGACGTCGCGGGAAAACTGAGCATGACTGTTACGTTTCTTTCACCAGTCTATCCCGATGATCTAGTGAAACAGTCACTCCAGTTTTCCTACATCGACATCAAGCTTAAGCCTTCTGACGGGGTAGCACACAATGTTCAAATCTACATGGACATATCCGGAGGTATGCCGACCGAACTGTTGCGTGGGACGGCCCGTCACGCTGGTTCCTGCTACACACTGACATTGAACCAATACTATACATAGAGATCGCGAGTGGAGACGACGGCAAGCACATTTTGTGGAATTTCGGAACCGAGAAGAACGTATTATATCACCAGATTGCCCTAGTTGAGCCGACCGTCTTTTCCGAGAGCCACGAACAGGCCGACTGGGGAACGTGGTTCCTAGCAACATCAGTTAGCGATGGTGTTAGTGAGCCAAAAATGAGCCATGTTAATAATGCGGTATTTATCACTGATGGTAAAACGGATCTTCGCAGTTGACCTACAAGAGCGGCGTCGACACCGATATCAGGCCAGGCTGGGCCTCGAGTGGACGGCTCGACAATGGCAACAACAAGAATTTCAGATCCATCAACGAGTCCTGGTAATCGAAGAGACCTAGTCTCCAGTTTCCAGCAGAGTTCAACCCGTTTCGAGAGAAAGTTAATCTGACAAGACGACGTCTCAGGCCTGTCTTCGCCTTCTCCAAGGACATGGGAAATCTGAACAGGGGAGACGAGAGAGAGCTCCTGTTCACTCTAGGACTCGAGCAGGACAAGGTCATCAATTTCAAGGGAAGCACCGCCGCTCCCGTGGGCCTCGACGCGGCCTGGAAGAAATACTTCACCAGCGGGGCCGACAGTCTGGCCTTCTTCCACAACGACTGGAGCGTTGCTTCCAAAGCGGCGACGGCCCTGGATGACCGGATCCGCGCTGAATCGGTTGCCGTGGCTGGCGAGGACTACGCCGCCATCACGATGCTTGCCGTGAGACAAGCCTTCGGCGGTCTGCAGGTTGCCCAGGGCTATAACAAGCAGTATATCTTCCTCAAGGAGATTAGCTCCAACAGCGACATCCAAACGGTGGACGTGATCTTCCCCGCCATGCCCCTCTTCCTCTATCTCAACCCGTCCATTGTCAAGCTGCTCCTCGAGCCCCTGATCGAGTACCAGGAAACCGGCGCTTTCAACGCACCGTACGCCATGCACGACATGGGCAAGTTCCCCAACGCATTGGGCCGCTCGGTCGAGGACGACGAGCTCATGCCGCTGGAGGAGTCCGGCAACATGCTCATCATGGCGCTGGTATACACCCAACGCTCCGGCGAGACGACTTGGCTGGCGAACCACTGGCCGAAGCTGCAGACCTGGGCCGAGTACCTCGTCGGCCACGCGCTCGTGCCCGAGGACCAGCTCTCGACCGACGACTTCAGCGGCAAGTTGGCTAACCAGACCAACCTGGCGCTCAAGGGCATCATCGGCATCCGCGCGGCGGCCGAGATCGCGAAGCTCACGGGGCACCCGAACGAGGGCAGGAGGTTCGAGGACGTCGCGGGCGTGCAGCTCGCCCAGTGGCAGCTGCTCGGGATCAACAGCGGCGCCAACCTGCCGCATGCCACTCTCGCGTACCACCACCCCGACAGCCACGGGCTGCTTTACAACCTGTACGCGGACCGGCTGCTGGGCCTCAAATTCGTGCCCGACAGCGTGTACAAGATGCAGAGCGACTTCTACAAGACAATCCAGGAGGAGCATGGCGTGAGGCTTGACACGCGGGGAAACTTGACCAAGAGTGACGTGAGTGAAACCCCCTCTCTTGATCTAACTTTATTCTGCCCTGCTCTCTCGGTGCATCTTGCACTACACGGAGAGCGGTGATGGCCCCCCCAAAAACAGACTGACTGCTGACGGATATGACTTTTTCAGTGGGAGATGTTCGCGGCCGCAGTTGCGGAGCGAGACACGCGGGACATGTTCATATCGAAGCTGAGGAGATGGATCGGCGCGAGCCCGACGGGCCACGCCATGACTGACCTCTTCGACGTCCGGACGGGAGCCTACCCAGAAGGGGGGCCGGAGTTCTACGCTCGTCCAGTGGTGGGCGGAGCTTTTGCTTTGCTAGCGCTGCCGAAGTAGAGCCACGCAACCATCCACCCGGACTTGCACGATAGCTGCTTTTTGGTTCTCCAGCCGGGATATCTATCTGACCAACCACATATTTGCGTTTTGTGTTGCACCGCACTTGCGTCCCTCTGCATCGAAAACTGTGACGCCCAAAGACTGTGACCCAAACTATCATCCACTATGTAGGTACCTTCTTCTCCTGTGATGCTTACCCACTTCACCTGCGTCTCCATCTCTCCCGAGATATACCCCAACTATCTCGAAAACGTACCAACATGCTTCCCTGAACATTCTATTCTTTGATAGCTGCCCACGTGAGTCATTGGTCTCAACGAAGAGCTACCGATACCGACCAGTACGGACCGTCTATCGTAGCTTATTCAAACCATGATCTTTAAGGCTGGGCACACGAGGCAAACAGCCTTTGGGGCCAATTATAGAAGAAACTCTGCCCTATCTAAAACTGCGAGCTTTAAGGTTGATCGGGACAGTGCCAGCTAGAGACACATTCCGTCCATAGACAAGATAAGAGGGCATCTGGAAATTCAGTTGGTTTTGAGGAAGACCGCGATCCCCTCTCATTAGTACCATGGCGGCAAAACCTGCCTCGGCACTGCCAAACGGATACCTCTAGGTACCTATCAATACCTGCCTGCTACGTACCGATGAGAGGACTTCGGATGAGGAGACGGCTTTCATTCCCACTGGACACATCCAGGATAAGAGGAAGAGGTGACCCAAAGAGGGCACATGAGAAGGAGGCAAGGGGAAGAGCATTGCAGCCACGACTGCACAACCCTGCCACCTGCCCTATCATGCTGTGCGATGCCCAGCGTACCAGTCAACTGCCACTAGGCTGAGATAGGTGCCGTAGGATTCGATGCGACCTCAACTGCCTGAACAGACGTGGACTTCGCTATTCCGAAAAAAAGAGGACATGCGTCAGAAGAAAGTGACGGTCTAATTTTTGACGTCATAGGGCAAGACTCAAAAGCAGCACTGTGCTAATGCGTCGTCATCCCTCAACGCCGCTTGTGTTGGTCCACTTGTACTCCTACAAGGCGTTGTGAGAACGACCGTTCAATCGGAAGCACTGCCCCTGTTTGTGCCGCCCGTCTGCTGTCTTGAGCGATAGGATACCGAGGGTACTGATCGGAACGGCAAGGGGATCGGATGGAGGATGAAAGTCGAAAGAGGTGAGCTTGTGAGCTAGAGACACAGGACAGGGTCGCAGTAGGGCCAACCTTGGCTTCGATGCACTCGGTAGCGAGCTGGTTGACGGGATAAGATTGGGAGAGACGAATGCATATCCTCAAACAACCGCCGTGAAAGCGGATGATCGTGGGATGATCGCGATCGACATCGTCCTGTTATTGAAACGGAAAGGGCTGGCGGAGGAAGCCCTCCACAGACGGCATTTGGGTGATGGAGTGCTAGGGGACAAATAAGGCACCTGATTTGAGAGGTACGAAGGGAATCAGGTGTCCCGTTTAGTGCTTGTGCCTCTGCAGGTTCCCGAGTGGGGTCTGACACAGAGAGGGGAGGTGACACAATTGAGTTGACGAATTTCAAGAGATCAACTTCATGAGAACGAAGAAAGCTGATGCCGGACAGACGACGGCAGAAGCTCCCGTCGCTCCTCAGTAAATCTGATGAGGCAGTTGGAACACCTCCCCCGGCTTGACCTACCAGAATTGTTTGCACAATGCACACGGCATGCTGGAAGGAATCCGTTGCCCGGTGGCCTACGAGTTGATGCCTGGGTTTTGCAATGGCTTCTGGGAAGAAGGTGTGTGGAACGAGGCTCTGACTGGGCAGATCCACACATTCAGGACCCTGCTTCTGAGGGGCCTTAACTCGGCATGTTAAGACCTGGTCGCCAGCACTATACGCAGAGCATGAATGTTGAGACATCCATCCTTCCTGGTACCTCGACAACCGCATGAATAAACAAAAGGAACCCGCACCACAACCGCCACCACCAGTTAAAAACCAAAGAGAGGACTAGGGACCAAAACAAAGGAGGGCAAACTTCTTGCTTCAGGCCAAGACATATGATAGCTTAGCTCGCACCTGCCTCCAGCTAGGCAGTTGACCACACCCTAAGATTCTGCCGTCTGCCGTCTGCCGTCCGCTGCTGCTGTGCTTCCCCATCCCTCTCCTGCGAGCATCTGGTCATTTCTCAACGCCGGAATCGAACGAACGTCAAACCAATTCTTGAACCGCTCACACAGAAAAGAGTTCAGAACCATCCCGACCCACTTTATCACCGTACCAGTGCACTCGCTGCAGGCGTGCGTGCAGGCTTGGGGGCTCCGGCAGAGAGAGGAGGACGACCCGCCAACCGTGACGGCACAGCGCCACCACCACCCGCAGCCAGCCTGAGCTAACCGCAACCACCTGCCACACGGCGAACCACAATTTTTGGCCCATCACCCACTCGCAGTTACAGTTGCAGTCACTCCTCCCAGCAGCAGATCCCCGCTCTCATCAACAAACAGAGGAGAAACGCAGACATATAAGCGCAAAAGGGCGATATATTCCCTCTCTCTCCCTTCCCTGGCTCCCTCTCGAACCTCGCGACAATTTCGAGCCTACATCACGAAAGCGCCAGACTACGCCAAAAGGATCAATCCTGCACGAACGAACCCCGCGCCCGTTTTCTCATCAATCCCCCTCCTCCTCCCGTTGTGCGCTGTGTGCTCTTTTGAGCCGACTCGACTACGACCCCTCCTACCATCTCCCTCCACCCAAAAAAGGCATCCCACCGTCGTCAAGATGAACCCCCACCAGAAGAACAAGATTGACATCAACGTGAGTTTTCTTTCCTCCCTTTCCTCCTCCGCTCTTCTCGTTCTGCTGTGCGCAAAGCAGGCAAGGCATGACCACACATAAGCCCAAACGCCATACGAGCTACAAGTCTCCTGTCTCCCTCTCTCTACCCCTCCCTCCCTCTACTCAACTAACGCACTTCTCCCCCCGCGTGTCACAACCGGGAAAACAAACCATCCATTCTCTCTAGTCCCTCTCGCCCGACGAGCAGCGCCTCTTCCGCCTCTACGGCAAGCTCCCCTCCAAGTCGGACCACTTCGCGAAGCACCTCAAGGAGCGCAAGTACTTCGACAGCGGCGACTACGCGCTCTCGAAGGCGGGCAAGGCCGACTCGGTCGACACGGGCTCCGTCGGCTCGCAGCACCCCGTGCCCGAGAACATCCCGCACCTCTCCTCGCCCGTGGGCCCCTCCGGCTCCGGCGGCACGAGCGGCCTCGCGAACGGCCTGATCCCGCACCTGCACCACCCGGCCGGCGCGGGCGGCGGCGGTCTGATGCTGCTGCAGCAGGCCGGCAGCCCCGTCAAGGAGAGCAGCTTCCTGCACCGAGGGACGAGCGCGGACGAGGTGGACGATGGTGATGAGGAGGGTGATGAGCAGCAGCAGCGGGAGGGTGCCAACAACAAGAAGAGCCCGAGCCTGAAGAGCCCGAATGCGATGAGCCCGTCGATGATGCAGGGCCAACAACAACTACAGGGTGGCGCTAATGGCGGGAAGACCGAGGCGATTCCGATCCGGAGATAGGTGGCGAGGCCTGGCCTCTGTCTCTCTCCTTGTTTTGATGTGTCGTTACCCCCCTCGATACCGCCCGCGCGTCCACTCTATTGCGCGCCATCGCTATATCTTTTTCATCATCTCTCTACCGCCTCTTTTGTCTGGACCTCCCGTCTGCGTCCTGAGCTAGCGGCCGGGTTTGCTTTCTTCGCTTTTCTTGGTTTCCCGTTCATTTTGTTGTTGCTACTGTTGTGTGGTCGTTGTCGTTGTAGTAGCCGTTGTCCATGGCGACGGGAACTTCACATTGTCAAGGAAGGAAGGACGAGGAGGACGGTTGGTTGGTGGTGCTGGTGCTAAGGCTGGAACTTGTCGCGAAAACCTTACCTACCTAGGCTGCCAAATGTGTCTTGTTTTTTTCCCCTTTTCCTTCGTCGTCTCTTCGTCCGACTGAGGGTCGGTCAAACGCCTACGAGTTTACGAACAAAACAGAGTCTTCCTTTCCGACCCCCCTCAGATGTCTTGTCCTTGTTTCTATTTTCTTTGTTTGCTTGGGGGCGTTGGTAAAATATCACAAGCTGAATCGAATACGAGATGCGAGCAACAGGACTGAGTGAGAACAAGAAGGAGCAGGAAGAATGGAAGCAATCGAAAAATTCGAAAGGACCAAATTTCGCTCCGTGTATTAGCGCTATTTCTCGTTTCGAGTTTGACCCGTTTCTTTTCTTTTCTTTCTTATATTTTCGTGGACTCTATCAGTCGATTTTCTCACTTCTTACTTGTCCTTTTACCCTCGAGGTTGAACTGGCTGGCTTGATGTGGTTGCACAGCTCTATGGAGGTGATGATGACGACGATGATGATACGCAGGAGGACCCGCAAACCCCAAAATCAGACTGTCTTTTTATATGGTTGGCTATCGTGACAGATTTGGCTGGCTTAAACTATCCTAGTCTACAGATCAGATCGAACCTGGGCCTCGTTTTGTATTTCTACCTACGAATAAGGGTATCTACCATCTTATGTGGTGTACGGGCTTAGGCTCGTCGACATGCCAGCGTGTGAGCATCTATATATCGGGCAAGGACAATACGTCCCGTTCGCACCTTGTAGGTCATGTACCCAAGGTTGCAGCCCGGATAGTTCCTAGGCGGGTTGTAGCCCGGCCCTATGGGAGATGAACTAGCGTTTTATGTAGGTGCGACGGCTTTTGATCATACTCCGTGTTTATCACGGATTTCGGACGTGAACTACGCCGAAACGAGATCGACGTGGCACTAGGCCAGGTAATTGATCTCTCATGAAACCTGAGCTCCCTCTGCTCATGGAAGCTCCAAGGCCTTCTTGGCCATCTCCAGAACGCCCTCAAACGTCTTGTTCCCGCCGATGAATCCCGACGCGTGGACGAAAACGCAACCAGGAATCCCGGCGATTTGGTCCAGTTCCTCATCCCTGAATCCCCTCCACGCCTCGGGCAGTGGTTTCCGGCTCTCAAAGGAGCCGCTGGCCACGGGGACACACTGGATTCTCCACTTGGCATCTGGCGCAGGCTTCTCCGGATACAGTACGTACAGGACCTTGCTGGAGGAGGCGGCGTCGCCTCCTTTGCTCTCCTGCTCCTGCTCAAGGGTGTATAGGTGGTCCTTCCAAGGCACAGACTGGCCCTTGAAGACGAGGATGCGGCCCTGGCCAGGGTCGTGCTCGTCACGGCGGGCGAAGGCATCCGCGACGATGGAGCGGGCGGGGAGCCATGCGCGGGCGTAGTAGTCGAGGTCGCGGTCGAACTCCTCGCCGATGCGGGCGCTGGCGAGCTCGAAACGCGCGTCCTCGGCGGCCTGGGCCTCGGCCGCGTCCTCTGGAACAGGGTCGTTCCAGTTGCGGTTGAAGCGGCCCACGATGGCTCCGAGGGTGAAGCCGGAGTCGGAGAAGCGCTGGGGGATGCCTGCGGCCGCGATCAGGGCCGGGTCGTGCGGGGAGATGCCGTTGTCGTGGGCGTCGAGGGCCTCGATGAAGTTCTCGTAGATCTTGGCGTGCAGCATGTCGACGGTGGCCTCGTTATCGCAGTCAGGGTCGCCGAGGCGGCGGGCGATGATCTGACGGCCGAAGTGCATGTAGACCAGCCCCGCGCTGGACAGCTTGGTCGGGCGGCCGGGGAAGGTCGTGGCGAAGGAGCGTTGGTGGTGATCGAAGCGCAGGGCGCCGGCATTGTACTCGCCGCCCACGTCGACGACCGTGTGGCACTTCGACAGCACCTCTGGGTCTCGAGTGCGCACCAGCTCGGCGCCGGCGTACGTGGGGATGTGCTGCCGAAGCATGTACACCGCCAGCGCCTCATCCGCGTGGAAGTGCCCGTTGTGTGTCCCGATAGTCACGACATCCGTGGTCGTCCGGAGACGCTTCGCCGCGCTCTCCGCCATTCTGAGCGTGGTGCTGGCTGCGAAGCGGCGGAGCATCCAATCTTGGGGCGTATATGTACCCACGGCGGTGAGCAGGTCGGGGAGGACCCTGAGAAAAGGGGCAGAGCTTAGGTCGGCGTTTGGGCAGGAATCGGGCGCGAGAAATGAACGAATTGGACGGATGGAGCGTTATCAGAGACGATTGATCAGGTAACTGACGAAGCTAGAAGCTTGAAAGCACAAGTCAGTGTAAATCGTCACAGCTGGTCAACAAAAGGCGACATCAACAATAGCTCTCTGAACCTTGAAGACTCCGTATCACCAAAAAGAAAACAACAATGCCCCACCTCAACGCCAGAACATTTTCGTGATGACTTACAGAAGCTTATCGATAGGCCCGGGGAGCGCATGCAGGTCCGTTCTCCCAGGCGGGACGGGCTGTAGGGGGTCGGGATTGAGGTCCCGTCACTGAATCCTAGCGCCCAGCACACTGTGGACGGAGCTCTTTGGGAACCAACCAATCCACTGGCGCAACTGGTGGCGCAGTGAGGCGATCGCGACGACCGTGTCACGAAATCTGCCTCCCCCGAATTTCTCACCTAATTCTGCTCCCAAGCTCGTTGCTATCCCCATTCCACATTTATGCCATCCGCGCCCGATTCTCCATCAATCCATCGTTTCAGTATCGGCCAAATCGCAACTTCGAATAACCCAGAATAACAGCGAGCTTGTTCTTTCCACTCGAGTTGCGTGGACGGTCCCTTTCGGCCATCATCGTCTCCGCGAGAGTGCGCCAACCCCGACGACGGCGAATCGGCCTTGAGCAGCAGAGGAAAAAGAGAGAAAAAAATGGACGACGATGCCACCACTTCACATTCCAATCTCAAAATGGAAGATAGCGGCACTGGGAAGGTCTCGGACGAATCCCCAAAGGTTCCCTCCAAGTCCTGGAAGAAGAAGTATCGCAAGATGCGCATCAAATTTGACCAGAAGATGCAGGAGGGAGAGGACCTTCATTGGCAGGAGGTCAAGGCCATCAAGACCACCAAACGAATCGCCATTGAGGTCGAGTAAGTTACCACGTTGATTCGCATCGCTCCCTCCCCTTTCTGCGGTCTCCTTCCCCTAGAATACATGTGCCGTTGCCGTCGGCATTTACGAAATACTGAACACCGACCCGATGTCGCTAGCCGCATGCTCGACATGCTCCTGGACCTGAACAACTCAGTCCAGATGCCGCCCGAGCGACGTTTCGACCTCAGTCTCCCCATGGATCTTCCCGAAGACCTCCGACCCCCCTACGAGCCAGTCCTAGACATCGACCAGCCGGGCCACAGGGGCTACCACGGCAAGGCCAGGCCCGCCAAAGCCTTGCGGGACCTCATGGCCGACGTGCCCCATCACTCCTACGCCTCCGCGGCCGAGGCGTTCCCTGAACTGATCGCGGACCTGGAAGCCGGCATCGACGGCCCCGTCGTCGATCCCGCCCAGTCCGGCCACCCCGCCGCTTTCCTGACCGCCGACGACATCGACAACTACCTGTGGGAGACCGACCAGCGCCTCGCCGCCCAGCGCCGTCACAAGGGCCTCGACCCGATGCCGCTGCCGCCCACCCTCGCGCCCAAGGCCCAGGCGGCCTTGCAGGCGGAGTTGAACGGCGGCTCTGGCGGCGCTACCACCACTGGCGGCGGCGGCGGCGGCAGCAGCAGTGGAGGGCAAGCAGGCGCCAGCAACGGCGCCGACCAAGACGGCAACGCGGCGTCGTCCGCGTCGGCGCGAGACTTCGCTCTACGCAACCCCACAAGCGTCTACAACTGGCTCCGCAAGCACGCGCCCAAGACGTTCCTACAGGACGGCGAGACCTCCGCAGCAGACAAGGAGAACGGCTACGACTCGCACCACGGCGAGACCATCACGAGCAAGCCCACCACCGGCCGCGGCGCCAGCCGCAAGTCAACCGGCGGCGCTGCTGCCGCCTCCTCCGGGGGCGTCGACCGGCGCGCTACCGGCGCGGCATCGCGCTCGGCACCAGCCTCCTCGGCCCGCAGCCGCGCGGCGTCCGGCGTCCGCGGCAGCAGCAAGCGCGGCTCCACGACGGTCGCCGCTAAGAGCAAGGCCCGCACCGCCGCCGCTGCCGCCGCTGCCGCCGCCGCTGCTGCTGATGCGGACGAGAGCATGGACTACTACGACGACGACCACACCGCCGACCCGGGCACGCCGACGCCCGCCACCACCGCTGCTGCCACCAAGGGTGGCGGCAAGCGGAAGCGCACGATCGACGACGACTCCGGCTATCGGCCTAAGGGGCCGAGCCGGCCGGCGAAGAAGACGAAGCGTAAGAGCGTGGATGTCGGTGGTGGCGGGGCGTCGGCATCTAAGAAGTCGTCGTCGAGGAGGAGCGAGGTCATTGTTGCTGATGAGGAGGCGCATGGTGATGAAGATGACTGAAGTGCCTACCTAGGTACCTAACTCACCTGGGTAGCTGATAGGTAGGTACTAGGTACCTTCTATTTCACAAAGGTAGTGGGGAAAGAAAGGGAACGAGGGAAATGAGGGTGACGGTTGGGAGTAAGGACAATGAGTCGTACAGACAAAAAGACATAGGCCTTCAAATTTCCGGTTCTTCGTTGAATTTACAGCTGTGGCGTCTCTAGATCGGGATGGAATTCGTCGTTTTCAATCAGTCTGGGCAGATTGTACGAATATTGATGAGGATGAAGGTCGAAACTGCCCCGCATCACACAGACACACAAACACCCTTACGTAGAGAAAAGCGAAATGGAAATTTTTGGATTCGCGAAGCCAGAGACGTTTCTATCTCACATAAAACGAGCCAAGGATTCCTTTTATTCCCCAATTTATTTTCTTTTCCACTCGGTGTCTCATCCTCTCCGAATGCCATGCCGGCGCCCGCTCACGCAGGAAATTTGGAGCTCCGTACACCTCCTGAGGTGAAGGCCACTCGTTCGGAGATGTGAGAGAAAATTCCATCGCCACTCATTATGGCATAGCCATACATAGGTAGGTATATATAAAATGCTATCGAAATTTTCTATGTGCAAAAATGTCCCTACACTCCGTCCTTTCCTTCTTGTCTGCTTTGTATCGCTGTCTTAATGGTCTTGTCTCCAAGTGTATATATCTCAAAGAATTTATGTCCAAGAGGAGGGGCATAACCTGCCCGACAGGCAAAGTTTCCAAGAAATAAATAAAAAAATAAAAAAAAGAGATCTCGCAAAGCCACAGAGTTGCGAAGAGATAGGTCGTTAAGTAGGCCGAGGGCGAGGGCTGATTCTTTTTGGGTTGAGTTTATTTCCAAGTGGAGGAGATGGGCAGGGGGAGGAGGACAGGGTCTATGTTTCACGATAGATCTCTCTTTCACCCCGTTCCATCATACCAGAGCGAGAAATAAGATATGCCAACCATAGGAAGGTATTCTCGTCGTAAGAGTGCCTGTGCGGTAGGCGGCACTAGACCCGTAAGACTCGGGTTTTAGGCGAGAGAAGGAGGCTGGGCTTAATTCTTTACAGCTTCCCCTTAGAGGCAAGCGTCGACTGCATCCGCTTGTTGACAGCGTCCAGGTACTCGTCGGTGGTGACGTAGTCGCCGCTGCCGGTCTTGCCGCAGGCCAGGGCGAGGTCCTTGGTCATGATGCCGTCGATATCGACTGTATCGATACAGGCCTGCTCCAGAGTCTCGGCGAAGGCAACCACGTCGGGGGTGCCGTCCAGGGTGCCACGCTGGACCAGCCCGCGGGTCCAGGCGAAGATGGACGCGATCGGGTTCGTCGATGTCGGGTTGCCCTTCTGGTGCTCGCGGTAGTGGCGCGTCACGGTGCCGTGCGCGGCCTCGGACTCGAACGTCTTGCCGTCGGGGGTGATGAGCACCGAGGTCATCAGGCCCAGGGAGCCGAAGCCCTGCGCGACGATGTCGGACTGAACATCACCGTCGTAGTCTGTGGACAGAGAGGTTTAGTACCTATGGGAAGAAAGGGGGCTCGGGCCAGTTCGTGCAGGGTCTTGCGCCAGTCACCACTTACTCTTGAGGGCCATGATGTAGCCTCCCTTGCTCTTGATCATCTGTGCGACCATATCGTCGATCAGGCGGTGCTCGTACCAGATGCCCTTAGCCTCGAACTCGGGCTTGTACTTGGTGTCGTACAGCTCCTGGAAGATGTCCTTGAAGCGGCCGTCGTACTTCTTGAGGATGGTGTTCTTGGTGCTCATGTACAGCGGCAGGCCCTTGCTGATCGCCAACTTGAAACTCGAATGCGCGAAGCCCGTGATGCTCTCGTCGGTGTTGTACTGCGTCTGGGCCACGCCGCCGCCGTTCTTGTACTCGAACACCTGGATCTCCTGGGGCTCGCCGCCGTTCGCGGGCGTGTAGGTCATGGTCAGCTTGCCGGGGCCGGGGACGACCATGTCCTTGGCGCGGTACTGGTCGCCGAACGCGTGACGGCCGATGATGATGGGCTTCTCCCAGCTGGGCACCAGCCTGGGGATGCGTGGGATGACAATGGGCTCGCGGAAGACGGTGCCGCCCAGCGCATTGCGGATCGTGCCATTGGGGGAGAGCCACACTGGTGAATGGGTGAGCTTGGGCGTTAGCGAAGGCCGCATTCTTCGGAACGTTGGTGATCTTGGCTTCGGTCCTTAAATCGCGCAAGGTCAGGGTGGGGGGGAGGGAGCTCGCTCACTCTGCTTCAGCTTGAACTCCTCGACGCGTGCCTCATCTGGCGTGATGGTGGCGCACTTGACGCCGACCGAGTACTTCTTGATAGCCTCGGCGGCGTCGAGCGTGACCTGATCGTTGGTCTCGTCGCGGTATGGGAGGCCCAGGTCGTAGTACTTCAGGTCGATGTCGAGGTACGGGTGGATAAACTTGTCCTTGATGTTCTGCCAGATGATGCGGGTCATCTCGTCCCCGTCGAGCTCGACAATGGGGTTCTTAACTTTGATCTTCTGGTGCGCTGCGGACGCCATGGTGCGTGCTGCGAGGTATGCGGTGCTGGGATGACGCTGTTTGAGGAATTGGCGGGCGATGAGGTTCGGCTGAGCAAAAGCGCGAGTGGCGGAGGTTACTGGGCGAATCATCTTGACAGCACGGAAGACGCCGCGAGGGGCAGCAGCAGGAGGGGAGGTAGGTAGGTATATTAGCGCCGGAGGGGAGCTCGGGGGCAAACAGTAGCCGCAGCAGCAGCAGAAGCAGCGGAGAGGCCCGGCCCAGGGATGGTTCGTAGCCGGTTGGTACAACAAGAGATGGCCCGGACGAGTGGACGGACGTTAGCTAGGGATGGCTAGCAGCTGGTAGTGCAGCACGCAAGAGGAGAAGAGAAAGGCCGAGGTCAAGGTTTAGGGTCAAACACGGCCGACTGTGGACGCCGTGGAGCCCGGCGCGGAATTTATGAGGATGGTGGGGTGATGGAGCCTGCTGGAGAACCTGCTGAATGGAGCTATTCGGTAGTCATGAATGTTACACGGGAATGCGAGTCGCAAGACAAACGAGCTTCTGGCATCTACAAGGGAGTAGGGAGAGGTGACTACTTCATAGAGGGAGGTAGGGATGGCTTAACCTCCACTGAGCATGAATGCACTTTGTTTGCGGGCGGCTGGCGGGAAGTTAAACTTAAAAAGAGAGGCCACAGAGCAATCCACGACGTATGAGGTGGCTTTTTAAGATGTTTGTGACACGGTAGAACGGCTAGAAGGGGCAGGGGGTGTCAGGGATGATGGGGTGAGGGGAATACGACACACGCAGGTGGCAAGCTACATGCCTCAAGTCAAAATGCCCCTTGCTCAGGACTCAGGGCGTGCGCTTAGGGCCTGGAAGGGGATCAATTCCCATCCGAACAGGCGTCCCTGGCGTTGTCTTCGGCAGGATGTTTGGCGCCGATGAGCCCATGTGCCGCGTGCCGTGGTTAACGTGGTTAACCGTTTTCGTGTTTGCAGGGTCGTCCCGTCATGTCAGGCGTCATGGTGCGGTTGCTGCAACCACACGGGGAACCGGAATCGCGTTTTGGCGTCAGTCAGGTCAGGACATGCCTAATCAGGTCCGAACGCACCCTAATCGCTCACATTAAGCCCGCACAGAGATCATGCAGATGCCGAGTCGGAGCACGGGAAGCAAGGCGCCGCTGTCATCATTCTAGCAGATGCCCACTGCGATGCATGCCCACGGGTGACAATGGCGGGTAAAGTAATCGAGCAGACCCCAGCCGTCAATCCTTTCTATATGTTGGAACCATTACATCAAGGCTAAATGAGGGGTTTAACATCAAGTGTGGCGGCTTCTGGAGCATTTCTCCACACATGCAACGCCATGCAGTGGCCGTCGTACAACAGCAGAAAACAACAGTAGAAAATAACAGTGAATCGGAGAAAATACTCGGAGAAAATACTCGTTGCGGACCGGCACGAGGAAGTACTGATGTACGATATAGAATACAGATTCTTCGTGGGATGTTTCCCGGGAACTTTACCGCCGCCTTGTGTTCAAGTTCGGGTTCCGGGTTCGGGATTCGGGGGCTCCCAGCTCTCTGCACAGGGGACTCATGGTGTCAAGTAGGTGTTTGCGCGAGTACATTGATTCGTTTCCACCAATCATGTAAATGTGAATGAGCCAAACTTTTTAGGTTGCCCTACTGTCGAATTTTCATGGTGACCTTTTTTGGTCCCTCTGTATCGACCTATGCTATGTCCGAGATCTATTCTCGAGGACTGAAAAACGTGGGTTAGCCGCCGCTGCAGTGCAACGAGCAGACTAGGGTATCATTGCGGTGAAAACATATCCTCCTCCCACCCTCTTCGCTCCCCCTAATCCTCCTCAAGACAAGACGTCTCCCGCCTCAGGGCCCAATCCCTGTCTAAAGTACGCCGTTGATCGCCCTCTTTCCCCCTCGAAGAGAAGCCACCCCGTGAAGCTGTTGTACATTTTTTTTGGTCCTTCTGTGTTTTTGGATGTCTTTTTTTTTCTGGGGTTTTGTTCTTTTGCCGCATCACTGGATGGGACTGTAGGTAGGGAAAAGAGAAAACGAAGTAGTCGAAAGACAAAATCCCAAACGTGAAGCCGGATAGCGGAAGATCACAGAAGCAAAAGAAAACAAAACGACGATGATAATGATACACAGTGAAGGTTCGTGGAGGAAAAGACAAGGTGGAGAGAAGGATCCGGGCCGCCGAATGGAGAGATGGGAGAAGGGTAAAGCTGAAAAAAAGAAGTACGCTGGGGACTCATCCTACGCCAACGCCGGTAGGAAATGGAGACGACAAAGAGAGGGGGTGAACCAGAGTCGTGAGACAACCTGCATAGCGCCAGGGCGTAAGCCGAATCAAAAACAAGAAGCTAGGCCAACCCGCGACCCAAAGGAAGACGTCGTTGACAAGGAAGAGAAGAGCAAAGATTGAAGCAGTTGGGGAGGGAAGAGACTCGAAAGAAAAGCGACGGCAGGACTGGGACACAGCTGTCACAAAGAAGAATAAGAAGAAAAAGAAAAGAAAAATAAAGAAAAGAAAAGAAGAAAAGAAAAGAAGAAAAGAAAAGAAGAAAAGAAAAGAAGAAAAGAAAAGAAGAAAAGAAAAGCAGATAGGGAAGAAAAGGAAGGGAGGCAATAAGGATGAACAAAATCATACTGTCGTTACTTTCAGCTGCATGGAGCATATGCAGCTTCGGAAAGAAAAGAAACCAAGTAGAACAAACCACCGTGACACATGACACTGAGGCTAGTAGGGTGGATAGGACGGCATCGCCGGCCGAAGCATAGAAAAGGAAGGCGAACGAAGCAAGAGAAACGGCTGAGAAAGAAAAAGGAAAAGAGAGGGGGAGAGGGGAGCCTCGCGTGGTGGACGTCACCCCACCCCTCCCACCCCCCACGACCATCCACATGTGGTTGGCTGAGCACATTCCCCACGCCCCCTTTGGCAGAACAACCCAGACTGGTAAGGAAGGGAGTCAATAGATTTGCCAGCCTCGTCCGCTCACCGAGAGCGTGGCGTCCGCCACCGCACCACCCACCACCACCGGCAACGTGTTCCGCGAGTCGCCCGTGCTTCCCACCCACCCCGCAAATTGGGGCGTAGCACGTCTTTTCCATCCCGCATGCCGCAAAAGCGGCCGTAAAAGAGCGGCATGTGAAAGGTAGGAGAGAGGTGGGGAGAGGAAAATGCGCCTCGTTCCCAGTCCGGCCGGCAAAGACCGCGATGTGAGTCATCGACGGCCGGTCGTTTGCTGGGAACTTGCGCGAAAGCTGAGCTTGGTAGGACGGGCTTGCGGCGAGAGTTGGTTTTGGCGGGAGCTGGTGGGGATGGTCGTGCAGACGAAGGGAGGACGAGGCTGCGGCGAGCTGGCAGGGGGTAAAGCTGTGGTGATGCCGAGAAGGTGCGATGATCATCAAAGTGGAAGGGGGGGGGGGGGGGGGGG